>JAGGNH010000154.1:0-125285 GCA_026586065.1 Dioscorea zingiberensis
ACATATTAACTTCCTTGTACATATCAGATTTATTACTTAGGTGATAATAATAGTCTTCATATTTCTTGTTTCATATTCACAATAAAATCTGAGATATGAGTCTAAATACAATCCCATTATATAGTACTTCGCTTTCAAGTAATACACGTACATAATTAATGTTAATTAACTTTGATGGTTAGTGATGTGTGTATTACGCGTTACGGACAATTCTTAGGTTCACCTTGGGTGAATGGGCATATCCACCTCTATTGTTGATTAACATACTTTTACTTAATAAATTATCATCCAATGATCCATATCTAAAATTAGCCTTTAAAGATCATCTCTATAAAAATCAATCGAACTAGAAATCATTTGATTTTTAATTGAATCAAACAAATGGATGATTCTAACAACACTTACTACTATTATGATGAACGGTCCATGTTTTTCATAGAAATGAATAACTAAAAGGTCTTCAATTTAATTGATTTTTTATAGAGCTAATATTTATGTCTGATCGATGTTACTGCAACATGAATGGTTGGATTAGAAAATTATAAAAGTTAAAATGCATTAATACTTAATAGATGGTGAATATGCTCATTCACTACAAGAGTGAACCTAAGAATTGTCCTGCATGTTATGATTCTTACGCACTTTGAAGTGAACTGATACGCAGGCAATGGCATTCATCACATTTTGGTTAGGAAGTAGGAACCATCAGGGGTTCTCGGATCAATGGGTTATTGTTCCAACAGTTGTAACTTCTAAACTAGTTTCAACTCTAAGTTTTTCCTTTCAATCTCGACGAAGCAGGCATACCCTTTTGCACTCACGAATAAATGAACTAGATGCAAAATCCACTGCTTTTCTATCCTCAATTTATCCGGCCAGTATTTGTTTCTTTTGGCTTGGTTATGCTCCAATAAAAAGAGAAGAAAACGTTCATCAAGAAAGTACAGGATTTCTGATGCCAAAAAACTCTCTAATTACTAAGACTTTTCTTCAAACACAAGCCTGCATAATTAAAGCTAAACTAAATTTGGAAGTTTTCATCACCGGATTTGCAACGATAATTGCGGGATGTTGAACTGCTCTGATCCATATGTCTACAATGAACTTCTCGTCTTGAATCAAAGAACACCATAGCATGCTTGCACACGCACTTGTAGTACCTTAGCAAAGATCACATCAGGCGGTGGCAACTGGCTCAAAATCCTCAATGATGAATGAAAAGGAAGTTCTAGTTTTTACGCGTTCGAAACACTGTTTAATTCTTTTTGTTACAAGCAATAGTAGAATGATCAACAAGAATTATGATATACAACTTACAACAAATTTGTTTTAAAAAATGTGCAAGTGAATTAGTGTTAATTTATATATGCTTTAGACTTTAGAGAGAATTCCGTGGTGATAAACAATTTTCTCTAAAACGTAGCGACTCAAATAAGCTTGGATCCAGATCCAAGAGTAGGGTGACTGCTTTTTCTGTACTTCCAATAATAAGTGGCTATTATTTGGTTGAAAGTGACGAATTCAGGCAATGGTGGTTTTGAATGATTATGACCGAGTTTCTCTTATCAAGGGGTGAGGACCTATGTGATTGGGGAGTCTATAGGACAAGTTTTGGACCTTGATGAGCAGGAGTCTAGAGTCCACTTAGTCAAATCAGTCTGGTATTAATTTTATGTTGTCTCTTACTATAAAGTTTCATTTTAGCTAAACAATCAGCAGTTGAAGCTTCGCTTCTTTCATGCTTGTGATAATTAAAAATAAAATAAAAAACAAAAACCTTTTCAAAAGCTTCACAAAGAGCCTAAGCAACATGTCACGCTCTGATTTTTAACACAAAATAAAAATGATATATATATATATATATATATATATATATATATATATATATATATATATAATCCCATAATTATACATGCGTGATGATTCAGCCATCAATCCAAATACTTGAAAAACTTTTTTCCTTTTAAACCAAGTACATACTTTGTATGGCTCCAATTTCACATACTTATAGCTGAACCCACAAAGTCAATATATACCGCTCCAGAGTTATATATTACACGAGGATTACGGTAATTAAATTGTCACTACAAAATAATAAGTAAATGCTCCTCGGAGCTTACTACAAAGCGGAAGTCTTAATAGCGGTAAAGTCACAAAATTGGCTTCCCTACGTAAAGCTGCTAGCTTGCTACCTCAGTTTTATCCACGATTACCACGACCTGCGGGGATTAACCCTTACACCATTGAATGAGTGCACGGGTTGCCTCAAAACAACTCACGCAATTCCACGGAATAAACTCACACGCGTTTCAATCAAGGAAACAACTCACACAAATCCGCAGGATAAACCCACATGTTTCATTCAAGGAAACAACTCACCCAAATCACGGGATAAACCCACACGTTTCAATCAAGAAACAAATCACGGCGAGACGGACTAGAGCTCTAGCTGATCGTATCCACTAACCCGGTAAAGGCGTGAATTCTGATTTTCCCACCCACGATCACATTTACGTAATCCACGATCCTCAACTCGTAAATCTTTGGATCCATGGTATAAATACCAAAACATTAAAGGAGTCGCACTGGACCAAAAATGTTACACGAATCTAAAATAAAAAGATTCCCGTAATTGATTTCTATGATCAATTACTCCTGTACAAGACCCACACTTAAATAACCCACCTGCCGAACTAAAATGTTCCACAATACACAACACATTTCAAAACAATAGAAATCAATCATTTCACAAAATATTGTTTCACGAAAAGTCACACCCCAAAACAATAAAATGAAGCAGCACCCATAATTATTGTTTTATCACACAAATCCACCTACACATATACACTTCCGTATATATATATATATATATATATATATATATATACGTAGACATTCACTTTCGGGAATGCTACTAATACCAACTATAGTTTGCAATTAACTAAATAACTATCAAAAGCGACAAGGTAAGCCCGTTAAGTAAATGAACATTGTGAGATTACTTTCGATCACCTCGAAATCCTGCTGTCTTCTATACAGAATCGAACTAACACTCACACCAACAACTTGTCCAAATCACCTTGAGAAGCACCTAATCACCAATGGTCTCAAATCGATTATCTGAATCACCAAGTGATTAAAGTTCAATCCCCAAATCGAATAACAACCCCGAAGTAACGCCAATGTCGGCGAACCCTCATCCCAGACCACCCAAAGTCTCCGGAATGCCTTTATGATCAATGTGACAAAACCACAAGTCGATCGGATAGTCGGATCCTCCGCGGATCGATACTTGAAACTATCGAAATCCACAAAAACTCTAACATGCTCATACGATCTCCAAAAATTAATTGTTGTATATCGAAATTCACCGTATCGACGAAGTAGATCAAAATCAGGGACAGAAAGTATCCCTGAGGTGGCTGGAAACAGCCGAAAAACACCACCACGATTAGGTAAGCCACTTGGCTCAAAAGTCGAATTTGACAAAACTCCCAACACAAAAGTTCTTCATCTCAACTCCAATTACAACTTTCATAACTAGCACAAAGTCTAAATCAAAGCCATATGGCCGAATTTACCTCGAAAGCTTTGAATTCCGATGAACCCTAGAATCCCAAATTCCAAAATTCGATCTCCACAAGTTGAATCATTTGCAAGCCACCCTAAGAGAAAACTTCTACGTCCTATGGGCTCCAAAGCCCTCAAGAATCACAGGCAAAGGTTGCGGGAATCTCTAGTTCGACGAAGGTGATGTAGATCCCCAGCAGCGGCTTCTTCTCAGCCTTGCGGCGCCCACGCGGCTTTCGAATGCGTGAAGAATCACTTCCCGCAGAGACTTGTAGAGGAGGTTAAGGCGAACAAAGCCCACTTTGAATCGCGTCCAAATGTGGCCGGACGAGGAAGAGCGGCCAGCGTGAAGTGGAGAGGCAAATGGGCTCGAGAGAGAGAAGAGACAGAAAAAGTTTCCAAAAAGGAAATCTGATTTTTCTGATATTTTTCGGAAAAATCTCATATATACCAAAATGGAAACTTTTTCCGATAGCCATAACTTCTTCATACAAACTCCGATTTCCGCGTTCCACATATCCACGAAATGCGTATCGACGCGTGCTCGACTTTTGTGAAGGAAGTTTTGGAGAAACCCAATGAATAAAAAGTCAACCTTTGCATCCCCTTAAAACCATATTCTTCAATTAATTATTAAATGCGAAACACTTCCGCTCCGTCCACGAGCCACGATTTAGATTCCGGAGAAAAATCCTCGAAAATAAATCACGAATTTTGAGGCATCACACAACATCTTCTACAATCTTTCTATGATCTTCAAACATGTTATCTATAAACAGGGGCAGTACATAGCCATATATATATAATCATGAATAAGGTCTTTTATTTTCTTTTTCTTTTTAATTTTCTTTTGATGATATATGGAGGTTGAGTGAATTTACAAATGTCCCATAGTATGAAAATGACGTGAGTGAAAAATTACAAATTCTAAATATATATAGTACCTACCGTACAGTGGGAGTGAGTACGTAGATGCATGTGGTCATAGTTTCAACTAATGCAAATCCAATTATGTCCAATTAAAATCCCGTGTGCTCTATATTACTATCAACGGGGTATACCTTCCCATATTTAATGACTTAGTGACGTAAGGAGGGACGTGTATTGCACATGATCCATAGTTTCATACTATAGATTTTATTTTTCGAATTTTTGAACATTCCACATGTTTTTGTATCTGGCCTTGCGTTACATGCAAAGTTTGTCAACATAATAATGTGAAGTGCTCGCCACTTCAAACGACTAAATGCTGCTATATTGTCCTCTTATATACTACCTCTTCTTTCCAACCAAGTAAGCATGGACAGTAAAAGCGATATTTTGTTATATGCGTGGCGAAATTATATGGTTGAGCAGTAACATGTAGACACGTAAATGGACGGATTTGGATGGATCGACCTAAATCCAAATCCGTTTACTTAAAACAAATTTGATCCAAACCGCGCTCCGTTAACCCGCGAATCGTTGATAGCTCGATCCAAATCCAGTATCCGCCCGGGTTAAGCGGATACCAATCCGCTAATCCGACCCGTTATAATTTCAAATATTTTAAAATTTTAAATAGTAATATTAAATTTATATCATGATACCTCATAAGATATTAATAAAATATTAAAACAACATGAAAAGTATAACCAAAAGTAGAATTACATTATCAAAATTTTTAATGCTTCTTGGAATCTTGGGTGATAGACTGTCCTTAGATTTCTGCAAAAAATTGTATTAGAAATTCTTCATATTTTTATATTTTATATTTTATATTTTATATTTTTAAAAGTTAATATTTTATTATTACAAAAATAGGCCGGATCATTAACGGATCGGATCGACCTAGATCCGTTAAATAAGCGGGTTAAGCAGATTCGATCATTAACGGATCAACGGATCAAAACTTTTCGATCCAAACCCGTCCAATAGTCACGGATATGGAGCGGGTCCGGATCAAAATCCGGTCTATTCTACAGGTCTAGTAACATGTGATGCCATTTTTTGTAAATTGATGTTATTTTAATCCCTCAACTTATTATATTTTATCTATTTTATCAGTTAATATATATTTTATCAGTTAATATTTTATATATACAGATCCTATCCGTAGCCGAGGCCTCACTTTGAAATTTCAGGCGAGGTTAGGTTTAGGAGTCACTTTTAGATTGCATATCCACATCTCAACCGTTCAGTTTCTAGGTACTAATGTATAGATCATCTCTGCAAAATTTCAGGCAAATTGATGTTCGTTAAGACATTGATAATTGCCTTAAAGCTAGTACGGTTTAGGTTGGACAGATTCAGTTCGGCCCATTTGTTTAAGCTGAGTTAGATACCTTAAAGACTATCAATTTCGTTGAAATTTTGCAGAGATGATCTATACATTAGTACTTAGAAACTGAACGGTTGAGATGTAAATATGCAACCGAAAAGTGACCCTAAACCCTAACCTCGCTCACGAAATTTCAAAGCGAGGCCTCGCCTCGATAGGATCTCAGTATACATACAAGCCTTCTATGCTAAGGAGGTCCTTAACTTAGCTTAAGAAATAAATTTTCATATTTTGACCACTTTTTCGATCAGATATTTACATCTTAATAAACGGATTTTCATATATGAAAAATAGATGGTTTATAGTAAAAGATCTTTCATTACTCACTCTGGACATTGATACTAAGAAAGAGAATCCCCTAAACTTCACCCAGTTTTCCACATCGATCCCTTGAAATCTTATTCGATTAGGACTTGATCAGATGGAGTAACTAACACGTATATTGACTATGTAGACTCAAATTCTTACTTAATTGAAACCTACTCCTATTAACCTTATCAACAAAACCTACTCAAATAAAAGTATTTACTAGTTTATACTTTCTTCTCAAAAACAAAAAGAAAAAGAAAATGAAGGAGACTGTGGGTCTCACAAATTGATCACTCTTCTCCCACGTACTCGATCACTCTTCCAGGCCAAGAAGTCTATAAATTGGGAGGGCCAAGCTTCAAGAACTTCACTCAGAAATCAATCACCTCTTGCATACCTTCCTACAAACTTTAAGCAATCAAGAGAGATCGAGATGGCATTCTCAAAGACTTTTCTTCTTGTCGCCCTTGCCTTTGCTGTTCTCCTCATCTCTGCTGAGGTCTCGGCTCATCGTGACCTCTAGCTGAGGCTACCACTACTACTCGTGAGTTTCTCACTTTCTTAATCAACCAGTATCGAATTACATGTTATAATTTAACTTGTATTATATTTCTTTTCCATCCCTTTCTAACGTATAGATTTTTCGAGTGTATAGAAAAAGCCAACACTGACGGGTTACTACGGACACGATCATGGACATGGCGGCTATGGAGGCGGAGGATATGGACATGGAGGCGGTTATGGACATGGAGGCGGAGGATATGGACATGGAGGCGGAGGATATGGACATGGAGGCGGAGGATATGGTGGAGGCGGAGGACATGGACCTCATGCTGTTGAGACTGAAACTGAGAACTAGATGATGATGACCCTTTGTATGCATGCAGTTGTGTGTATATTGCACTATTGCAGGCGTACGTACTTGATGCAAGGCTATTAATATGGAAGCAGTAGTAGCTTGTTTCGAATAATAATATGTATTGGTTGAGCAGTCCATCAAACTCTCAATCGATCATATCTTTGTAATATGATCCTCGTATCTTCATGTTATGAACAATCTATGTTCCACTTAAATTAGCTGAATTCATGCTTGACTACCTCAATAAATATATATTACAAACTCCAAATCAGAGAGTGGGAAAAAAAAAAAAAAAAAACTAAATTGAGAGTGCACCTAATAACAATTTAAAGAGAATATATAATGTCCGCCAGCTCAAAGGTTAATGTAGTTTTGTAAAGTTCTCGATGAAAGCACCAATTTGTATACAAGAAACTTTACTTTTACGGTGCAATATTTGAATGACGAAAGTCTATAATTGAAGAGTAGCTTAATTAGGGTTTAGTGTGCAGAATTTGCACAGTATTTTAGATCTAGATAAGCTCAAGACATAATAACAATTAATCGTTACATCAAAACAAACTTTTTCTGATGGTCGATGACAAGATCACTAAATTTAACCCTTGAAATTAGGCCGCTCTTCCTCGTATAGCTATTGCATGCAATCTGACAAGAAAGTTTTTTTTTTTTTCCACAAATTAACTCCAAAAGCATACTCCCTCCCGCAACCACTGTATATTTTCCCTCGTCATTTTCAGCTTCATTAGTATTTGGACATATTTTGTTTTGTTGGCTGCCGCCTGCATTTTGAATTTGTGATTTTTGTGCATTCTTCCATGATTATAAAAAATAATGTCCATATGAAGAGCATTTTGAATTTGTGATTTTTATGCATTCTTCCATGATTATAAAAAAATAATGCCCATATGAAGAGCAGAAGAGTCGAGTCCAACCAGTTTTTAGGGTTCGCCTTTGACCTAAATATCTCAGGTTTGAGCCATGAGATTGCTTATATCCTTTTGAATCAATTTATTTCTAATGGAAGACCAACAAAGGGAAATAAGTATGCCCAGAAGTTGAAACTCATAAGAGTGTATAAAACATTATCACTTATATCTAAAACTAACATTATTGTGGATTATCTACAAAGAACGGTCATGATTTACGAGACATATAGTAGAGAGAGAGAGAGAGAGAGAGAGAGAGAGAGAGAGAGAGAGAGAGAGAGAGAGAGAGAGAGAGAGAGAGAGAGAGAGAGGTTTTCTCTTTTTCTCTTAAATGCACTCCCTACTTTTTATTTTTAATTGTATTATATGTTGTTGTAAAGGTTTTTCTTTATAGTATGCGTAAGTATTTTTAGTGAGACATTCAAATTTAATAATTGGAATGAGAAACCGCACCGAAGCAAACTGAATTGAGTTGATTTACAAAGGTTAATCGAAACAAACCCAAGCCGATGCTTATAAAACTTTTTCAGTTAGTACTTAAGAAAAACTGAAAAAAATTATAAAAAAATTAAAAAACTTAACCAAAAGCATATAAAAGTTATATAATTATTAGATAGGGTTGATTATTATGAGCTTTAGTTTCTATTATAAGCTCTCAAACACTATATCATTGTCCATAATCTTAACTATATTTTGAGTCCTATGCTTCTTTAATTTTCTATTGCTTATTAGATGTCACACCCGAATTTCAAACACAATAATAATACAATTACATTAATTACAGAGCACCGGAAGTGATGGTTAGGACACCAATACTAAATAGCTGTGAAATATTTCCTTAAACAAGGCCACCAACGATGTCCCAGACCCAAAATGTGAATACTGACTCGTTCTTTAGAGTCATATATTACATTAAGCAAAGTTTACAAATTAAACTGAGACATCAATGTTAGAATCAAATATGGACTTGTCACATATTATCATAATGTATATGATGATTAGCTTAATATCAATCCTAGTTTAACATGGATACAAAAGTAAATCAATACTAGTAACTTAATGAAGCGATTGTATCAGTTCATTAAGGATAGTAATCCATTGCTTCGTCTACAAGAAAGGCTACAAGATTGTGATACATTAGGAATCTAACTAGGAACCTAATCCGATAAGGAATGCTACAAGATAATGGGAAGCTTCTTGAGGTTTAAGTATCCTATATATATGGATGAACTGGTCCACTGTTACCACAGCGTTTTGCATATTGTTTTGTCCATTGAGAAGCAAGTTGGTAAGTAATAGAAGGCCATCTTCAAGTGATCATCGTTGTGCAGCTGCAGAGATGGAATCCATGCCGCTTATTGCTGAAGGTAAGACTTGATCCTTGTATGATTGTTGCCGAGCTTGTTTGCATATGATTGTGAGCATGAAGTTATGGTTTTACAATTGGTATGAGCATAGGCTCACAAATATGTTTTAGTTTTGCTTGACATGGAAATTAAGGTTTTGCAAAACAACCAAAAATAAAAAATTATGCTTTACGAGTTAGCGAGGTTTTCAAATGTTAACAACTCTAGAACCCGATCACGGCCGCGGAGCATCAAGCCCGGACCCGACCAAAACATCAAGAACAAGTGACCGTTGTATTACAACGGTTAGTTTTGATCAAGAACGAGCTCTGGGACTGGATTCGGAAACGCTGCGAGATGTTTTCATCTCGAGAGGGATTCAAAACCCGATTCTTTGTGAATCAAGAAGCCAATAGAGTCGCATTGCTGCATCTGGATATCAAGCTCATGCTTCCGCTGAGAATTTTAGCAGCAAATTGGGGAAAAAGCAAAATCAGTTTTTTCTGTGAAAAATTGGTTTTGATTCATAGCATAATTATTAAGTTTTTTGATTGTGCTCAAGAACCCTAGTTGCATTCTGGCGTGCGTTAGGCTAGAGTAGATGGTGACCGGATGAAATTTACAATTTTGATTGTTACGTGGTTTCTTGGAATCGAAACAATTGTCCTGTGATTGAATGTGTATGTTTTGATATGCATATTGAATTGATTGATGATGTGGTATTGTATCTGTGTTCAAGTGACAATGCATAAAGAATTAAAATCTCCCAATATGTTTTACACATTGTTCAAATTGAAAGATGAGCTTAATTTTCTTACAAGGATGATGATCTGGATACAATATAAAAGTTAAAAGAGCTCATATGTTTTGTGGTTTTCTGTTGGCATAAGTGATTATGATGCACAAAGCATCCTTCATTATGTTGGCAAAAACATATGGTATAACAAAACTGAAATTGTGTTTTGTGTTTTGAAACTATGCTTCAGTTTTATCTTCCAAAGAAGTGGTCAAGTGTGGTTTTAGAATACAAAACAGCAGTATGCATGCTTGATGAAAATAAATACGGATACTTAGAAATTTTTCTTCTATCTAAAGATGTGGATAAATTTCTTTTGGATAACTTATTTTCATTGAATATGGCATATTGATAAAGAACTCTAGGATGTTATGCTTCTGCTCAAAAGTGTTGCTTAACATTGTTTTTTGGTTATGGACTGACATGAATGCAAGTATGGAATGATTAGGTTTTTGTATGAACTCTTCTTGAATTGTTCTTGTTTTGAATGCTTAAAGCTTAATAAAACACGAGAAAACTTAAAGTTATTTCTTTACAAATTGAGAACTCACATGAATTTTGTTTTGCTCCTTAGGTAACTCTTACATGAAGTTGAACAGTGTCTTGATGCTAACTGAAACCAATTATAGAGCTTGGCTAGACTCTGTAGAAAACTACATGGGAATGCTTGAAAAGATAGACTATTGCTTTACTGAGGATAAGCCTGCAGAGTTGAATGAAAAGAGCACCAAGAAAGAAACCGATATTTACAAGAAGTGGCATAGATCCAATAGGATGGCTAAAAATCTTATCCGCATTACCTCTATCTCCAAGACTGTCAGGAAGTATAGAAGAGCCTGAGCTAGCATCGCATTTTCTCGGGACTCATAGGTGCTAAGTTTAAAGAAAGTGAAAAAGAAGAAGCAGCTAGGCTAACTAAGGAGTTTCATGATTTGAAGTACATAGGTTCAGGGGAGTTAGAGAGCATATTATGAAGATGATCAATATAAAATGGCAGACTCGAGGGAGCTCTTGATGGGGGTTAGGGATAAGCAGGTGGTGCATTATGCACTTTGCATTCCCTACCTAATAGTTTTAGTCATCTTAGAACCAGTTACAATTCTCATAAGGGAAACTGGACTTTAGATGAACTTATATCCATCTATGTGGATGAGGAAGCTAGGATCAAGGAAGAAAAGGAACTCAAGCATTTCTGACCATAAACCTCATAGAGAAGCCTAAGAAGAAAAAGCCCCGGAGAACAAGCTCAAGCCTGCCTACCAAAGCCATAACTAAGGGTTCAACATTTGCAGTGGCCAAGGAAAACATGCCATTTTGGTTCAAGTGCTACTTTTGCAAAGAGTAGGACACATGAAAAAGGACTGCACTGGCTATAAGAACTGGTTAGCCAAAAATGGTAAAATACAGTTTTTCCTTAGAAATTAATCTTATAAATGTTGAACCACAGTCTTGGTGGATAGATTTAGGCTCACCTATTCATATTACTAATTCTTTGCAGGGATTCATAAGGAGGAGAATCCCAAAAAAGTGATGAAGTGAACCTGTGTGTGGGCAATGGCATGAGAGTGGCAGTCAAGGCTATTGGCACCTTAAAGCTCGATTTAGGATTAGGAAAATTGTTAGTTACGGACAATGTTTTTTATGTACCTTCCATGAGAAGGAATTTGGTTTCAATTTCTCTTTTAGTCAAATCTGGTTGTAGACTTGTTATTGATAGTAATGGAATTCTTATTTCTAAAAATTCTGTTCAAATTGGTTCTGGTGTTATTTTGAATGATTATTTACAGTTAAATTGTTCAATGGCTCAACAAGAAATTTTACTTGTTGAAAATAACACAAACAGTACTAGCACTTTAACAGGTGTTAAAAAGAACCAAACTAAATGAAAAGTCTGCATTTTTGTGGCATAGAAGACTTCGGCTATGTTTCAAAGAGAGACTGAAATTTTGGTGAAAAACAAAATCCTAAATGAACTTGATTTTTTGATCTAATGCAATTTGTGTGGAATGCTTTAAGGGCAAAAATAACCAATACAAGAAAAGAAGACTGCATATCGAAGCCAAAATTTGCTAGAACTCATACACACTGATATATGTGGTCCTTTTAGGCACCAAACTATCTGTGGGAATGTGTATTTTATCACATTCATTGATGATTTTTCTAGATACAGTTATGTTTATCTACTTTCAGAAAAGGCACAAGCATTGAAAGCCTTTCAAATCTTTAAGTCTGAGGTAGAAAATCAACTAGAGAAAAATATCAAAATAGTGAGATCGGATAGGGGTGGTGAGTTCTATGGCAAGTACACTTGAATCCGGCCAACAAAAGGGTCCATTTGCCTTGTTTTTGCAAGACAATGGAATTAAAGCTCAATATACAACACCCTATGATCCACAACAAAATGGTGTTGCAGAGAGAAAGAATAGGACACTTTTGAACATGGTTAGATGCATGATGTGTACAACTGGTTTTGCCTAATTTCTGTGGGGTGAGGCTTTAAAACTGCAAATTATATTTGTAACATGACACCTAGCAAAGCTATAGAAAAGACTGCTTTTGAGCTTTAGTGTGGCGAGAAAACCTAGTCTTCATCAGCGGCATGTTTGGGGTTGTCATGCGAGAAGCTAGGATTTATAATCCAAGCTTGAATAAACTTGATCCCAAAGCTGTTAGTTGCTATTTTATAGGTTATCCAGATAAATCTAAAGGCTATAAATTATATTCTGCACATCATTCACCTAGAATTTTTGAAACACATCAAGTAAAGTTTCTAAGTGAAAATGTAATACCCCGAAAAATCCAAATTAATTTCCGTGGATTTTTAGAAATGATTTCCGCGATAGTAGGAGGCGAGTCTGAAGCTTGGAAGTTGTGGAATTAGTTGAGCGATTTTATTTTTACAACGAGCGTTTTTAGGGGGTCAACAAAGTTGACTTTTTATACGTTCAAAATTTGGGAAAACTTCCTTCATGAAAGTTGTAGAGGCACAAATGCGATCACGAGTTCGTTAGGTGGACATGTGGAACGCATTATTCCGGAGTTCGTATGATTAAGTTATGAATATTTGAAAATTGGGAATTTTCTATAAATAGGAAATTTTCTGATTTTATTTTCATTTAAGGACAAAAAGTTCTTTTTTAGGAAAAGCCCCCAGCCCTCTCAGGTCTCTCTCCTCTGTTTCTCGTCCCGGACCAGTGGGTTTCTTCAACAGGCAGGACTTTTCTCTCTCCTCAGGCATTCTCCGGCCACGCGACCCGGCCTTCCCCAGAGGCTGTCGCCGTCGCGCACAGCCTCCCTCACGGCCTCCCCTTGCATGTGCGCTGTCCCTATCAACGGATCGAAGCCCCCGATTGCCAAGCTTTTGACCGATCCGGATCTTGGCGTCTTGCGTGTTGCACGATCCTCCCCATTTTGTGATCTCCTCCTTCCCACTGATCATCCTCATATCCTCCTTGCTTGGCGATTTGGAGTGTGGAGTGAAAGATCACGAGTTGAAGATTCGGCGTCCACTGATTCAATCACGGAATCACGTCGGACGCCTTGCGAGATTAATCCAACTTCAGCGCTTGATCTAGGACGATCTAGGCCAAACCAGACTTAGCTCGGTATGGAAGTCGATCACCCTTTCATTTTGAACCAGTTTGTAGTTGGTCACTTTGCCATCCCGAGGTGGTTGACGGCGTTGACGTCGCGTTGACCACTGCGACCCGCTTGTGGCGGCGCATCGGACCATATTTGAGTTTTGATTATCTAGGCGATGATCTATGCGTCCCATACTGGCGTTTTGATATATAACATGGTCATGTTAGAAAAAGTTGATAAATAGTGGATTTTTAGTTTTGGCGTTACTATTTAGCGTTTTTACGTTTATCTTGGGTTTCACGATCTGTGAAGATCTGACCATCGGTTTTGCTTCAATTTTGGATATGTTGATGCGTATGACTGTCGGTGACTTTGTGAGGTCACGCGGGCGAAGATCCGGCCGTTGGATCTTACGTATAATTGAGAAATAGTGATTGGGCGATTGGCGGAGAATCGACCGTCGGATTTTCATATAATTTTGTGGAGATGTTAGTAAAGGCGATTCAGGAAGATCGACCGTTGGATCTTCGTGATAATTTTGGAGGATGATCCTAAAGGCGTCCGTGAGGATCGGCCGTTGGATCATCATTAAATTTCGATCCGACCGTTTGGATCATCGTTTCATTTGAATCACGGCGTTGGATGCGTCGTTTAATTACATATTTGAGTTGTTGGCTAAGTCAAGATCATTATTGGACTAGGTGATTGGCCCAGTTTGAGTTGGTGGGCGATTGTGGATCGTATTTTGGAGAATTTGAATTGAAGGCCTTGGCCGGGATTATCGAGGTGAGTAAACCTCACGTGGTTCATATTACGAACCCAATATATTTAATTGCTTTATTTTGCAATCATATGAACTATTGTTGGTGTATTAGACATTCTGTGTGAATATGCGTATATATATTATTACATTGAAATAATATGTGTTGTTGGAGTTGTGTTGAGTTATTGTTGAGAAACAATATATTGTGAGAGGTATTGAGTTTATTGTTGAGAAACAATATATTGTGAGAGGTATTGAGTTTATTGTTGAGAAACAATATATTGTAGAGAGGTGTTGAGTTTTATTGTTGAGGAACAATAAATTGTTGTGATCTGTGGAGATCACTAGGTCATGAGGTGACCATGGCATCTATTAGTGAATCACGCCTCTAAATGCAGGGCTGGTGGTTATTAATAGTATTAAATCGTAATCACGTCTGTGGCGGACGAGTGGATTACGTTCAGGTTAAACTCTGAAGTCATGCGCCAAATGTGGAGTGACCTTATGAGTGAAATTGAGAGTAACTCATAAGTGTCTATATATATGTGGTAACCTTATGAGGGAAATTGAGAGTAACTCATAAGGGTCTATATATATATATAATGAGTGCACTTGCCAAATGTGGAGTGACCTTATGAGTGAAATTGAGAGTAACTCATAAGTGTCTATATATATGTGGTAACCTTATGAGGGAAATTGAGAGTAACTCATAGGGTCTATATATATATAATGAGTCTGTCTGCCAATTGTTGAGTAGTGATGTGAGAGTAATGTTGAGGTTACTTGAGGCGTGAGGGTCTTATGTGAGAAGTGTTGAGGATACTTGAGTCTTTTAAGAATGAGTTCTTAAAGAGAGCCTCAGAGTATCCTTCCTTTTATGGTGATCGTGTTGAGTTATAATAATTGTAAGGAAATAAATCAACAATTCTTTCTTGTTTACTCATACTTGGCTGTAAAAAGCTTACGGGTTTTGTGTTGTTGCAACTCGGTACACTATTCAAATTGTGTAGCGGGTAATCCCTCAGGACAGGAGAACCCGGGGCGGTGATGATGGGTTAGAGCAATTGTTAGAGTTTTACAACAATTGTAAGTTGTGAGGTGTGTTATGCTCATTTGAGCTTTATAATATATTGTGAGAGTGAATTGTAATAATGAACTTCGAAGTTTTGAATTTGGATTTTGTAATTGTAATAATTCATGTTTGGATTTGAATTTATCATTCAAAATTGAGTGACATTTGGTATCAGGCGTAAGGTGCATATTTGGTGATGTGTCAATACCTTCCGAGTGATGGCCGTCTGCTGTGGATCCCCATCGTGTGCTCTTCGGTATTGGCTAAGTCATTGGGTATGCGTGAGTGTTGGGAGTTGTTTTAGGCCGCTAGGTGGTTTTAGGGAAACGTGAATACCTTCCACTATAGTATTGACTTGGTTAATATGAATTTGTATTTGACTTATCTTTGTGTTTTAAGTGTTAGTGTTATACATGTATTAGCCAAGCATACTATACTCCTTAGGTGATGGATATTCAAAGGGGTTGTACTTAGAACCTTACAGTTGTCTTGTAGGTTAGGTATGGGAATAAGTTCAGTGGGTATGAAGTTACAATCCTTGAGGAATAGGAACCTCTTGATTCAACTCTGTTAAGTCAAGCGAGGATTGTTTTATGGAAATGAGGTTCTTTTGATTGTTGTTGAAGTGTTTGGTTGAAGACATGGTGTGGACCTATGCATTACCTAGTGTGGATCACAGTATGAATTGTTATAAATTTTGTCTTCTTAAGTTGGGACGTACAGATGTTTAGATGGGGTATGCATTATCAAGGATTAGATATCTTGTTTTATAAAGAGGCGTCTTAGTGGAGTTTTGGTAATTGACATGTGATCGTGATTAAAGTGACTCACGAGGCAATTATCTTTGACCTTGTGTGAGATTGAATTCTTAGTGTAGACTAAGAAGGTTGTGTGGTGATTTTATATACACTCACGTGATGAACTTTTAGAAGGAAAAGTTATGAGTAAAAGTATGGGTTTTCCACGATGTCTATAGCAGACTTGTGCATATGGCAGCCTTGTGGTGGTGCCGGTGAGTGTTTATTTTATAACAGTTTTTATGGCAGTGCTTGTAGTGCTTTAGTGGTAGTTGTGTGATGTAACCATTTGATAGAACTCACCTTGGTTAAGGTGTTAGCCATTGAACAAGATTCTTGACTCTGTGGTTTGGGAAGAGATTGATATAAATTTTTGAGTGTAGTGAGGTAATTTGGAGATACTTAGGTTATCTATAAGGAGGGTGGGTGGAGTTTGTTATCGAGGTGATACGAGGTTAGATACCTATATTAATGTAAGCCTTATTGGATGAAACTGAACTTAAGAGTTGAAAGTTCAAGGTGAGAGTTACTTGAGTAGAGATTCATTAGAGCTAGTATTTTTCCATGATGAGTGCTTGTATTGAGAAAGAAGAAGAATGTGGCTATGTCCCTTCTTTAAGGTGAAACATGACCATGATTAGATTTGGTACTAAGGATATGAATTATGATAATGACTTGGAAGCGAATTTGTAGCATTCTTTTTGAGACATGTACTTTCACCTTGATGAAGGATATGTTAGTGTTCTAGTTCTAAAGATCACGGCGTAAGAGGTGTTAAGTTTGGTGCTCTATAGGTGTTTTACGAATGGGAAGTGTTTAGCTTTATTAATCCACTGAATTCTAGCGGCGAAATTGTTTGTGTTTGGTTTGACTCGAGGATGCTAGCTAGACCTCTGTACAGCTTAATTGATTGTTGGATTCTTTTTGAGTGATTGTTTTATTGCATCATTATGAAAGATGTGTGCAGTAGAGTTGTTTATGGTTTTGAAAATAGTATTGGGTGACCAAGGTTAGATCCTTGGTGTTGTTGTTAGTTAAACAAAAAGAAGAAACAACATGCACACCATCTTATTGATTTATTATTACAAAAAGGAAATTGGAACTATGCTATACTAAGCCTAATCATTAGCTCAGGATGGGTTGAGAATTTGAGCTCAAGAGAAAGCTGGAGATCCACGCGGTTGCCAACCGCCTTTGAGCCACGAAATAGTAATCATGTGCACTACCTTCCTCGGAAGTAGTCTTGAGGTTACCAAAAGGCGTCCTCGCCGTGCCGCGGGAGCAGAGGAAGAGTTTGAACCTCACAGTGATCTCCTCCTCGTTGTTGCAGGGATGTTTGTCCTCTGTTGTGCCAAAGAGTTGTACTGGTATTAGTGTTGAAGTGTGAGGAAGAATATGAAACAAAATTTAAATCAAGAAATCCTTCATTACCCGGTAGAATAGGTGGAACCAAAGTTGAGATCAATGGATCTACCATCATCGATAGAACTAGTGGACCCAAAATTGATGTCAATGGATCCACCGGTGGCCCAAAATTGATGTCGATGGATCCACCGGCACCGGTAGAACCGGTGGACCCAAAATTGAGATCAATGGATCTACGGTACCAAGAGAACTAGTTCCCATGGGCACTGGAGCAGCTGATTACACCTATTCATACGCTTCTCTCGAGCCACGGCGTTACGGAACCAAAGTAAATGTTCTTACCCCTCAACATACCCATACTTGGTTCATTTGGAGGCAGATCTCGTGAATGTGCTCTGTAGTTGGGCACTTAAATCCCTTGGCGTAGTAAAGATCCTTGAGGATTCTTATTTGTTACGGAGTAGGAATCCACAGTGCGGCCGCCCAGAAATCCATGTTAGCACTACTTCCAGCTGCTTGGGTGTTTCCTCCCTCCTCTGTTGGTTCTTTGTTGTTGTGGTTCCATTTGTTGCGGGGTTTGGAGCTCCATTAGTTGCAGAGTTAAGTGGCTCTTGGGTCATGGGGTGAGAGGATGTGAAAATCGAGGAATACATGGTTTTAGTGTTTGAGGGAGATTTTGTTAGAAGGATTGGAGTTGTTGAACCGTGATTGGAGATCTGAGATTCTCGAGAGGAAAGATGAGATCGAGATCTTCAAATGGAAGAAAAGATGCGAGAAAAGAAGGATTGAAGATTTGGAGGAAAAGATTGAAGATCCGAAAGTTGAGGAAAGATGGGATTGAATCAACTAGATGGGAGAGAAGATCAGAAGAGAAGGATTGAAATTGATGAAGAAAGGATTTGAGAGAGAAAGGTCAAGAGTTGAGAGAGAAAGACTTGAGCTTCGGAAGAAAATTTCTTTTCTTTGGAGTGAAACAGTTTTTCTCGGAATGCACCTATTTATAGAACAAGGTGAGCAGATCTCCACCGTTGGATGAGCGATCTCTGAATTTGAATCCACGCGTTGGATTAAAAGTCGCCGAAACACGGGAAAAGCTGTTGGCGTGTAGAAGTGTAAGGGGACGAGAACCTCGAGGCGAGGCGGGCGGCTTTAGCGAAAGTGATTTGCTTTCCGTAAATCCGCGGAAGAGGCGATAATAGAGTGGCGCGTGGAGTGTACCGGCAGTTTGTTGTTATTCTATCGCTTTTTGATAGAATAAATAAAAAGAAGTTGCATGGATAGTAGCGAGGCATTTGGTGCTCTAGTGGTTGAAGAGCAAGGCTCTTGTACAAGAGGTCGAGGTTGAACCTTGCCTCTCGTTTATTTTTATTATGTTAAACATGACATAATAAGTATAACAATTGTACACATTATATTAAGCACGGCTTGTGCTCCGAGTGGTTGGGGACAAAGGTTTACGTCTGCGAGGTTGAGGTTTGAACCTTGCCTTCCCGTTATTTTATTTATGTCACTTATGACATAATAAATATAACACGTGAGCATATATTAATGAAGGCAGCTCTTGCTTGATGGTTGGGAGCAAAACCTTACGTGTTAGTGGGAGTTGAACCTTACCTCTTACAAATATTTTTGGATCTAATTATATGCTTGATATCTGACAGACGTATATCTGATATACATACGTATATACGGTCTATGCAGTATGCATATGTATATACTGATTATGCAGTATGCATCGTATATATCACGATACATGCGGTATATTATCACGTATATCACGGTATGTACAATTTAAATGCAAGCATTTGGAAGTTGGTGGGCGATTAGTAGGCCCAAATAGTAAGCAAATAGTAAGCCCAAATAGTAAGCCCAAATAGTAAGCCCAATTGTTAGAAGCCCGATTGGTAGGCCCAAATGGTAGGCCCAAATGTTAAGCCCAATCGTTAGAAGCCGAATAAGTAGGCCCAAATGTTAAACCCAAAGTAGTTTGGGCGGTTGAAATGTGGATGGTCCGATTTCTTCAGGCCCAATTGGCCAGCCTAGTGCTTAGCCAAAGGATTGAGCAAGCCCAAGTCATCATCATTGGATGACATAATTTATTATGTCGTGCTTTTGGGGATGATTTGTTTTGAGTGATGCATCTCTATGGTTGTGAAGAGTGGTGCATGCTTAAGTTTTACTATGGAGATTTACCGTGATGCTAATTGAGTAGCGAAACACTTTGTGGGAGTGTTTACTGTGCTTGTATGCCAGTCTGAGTGATGATCTATGTGAAGATCTACGTGATGATCTATGTGAAGATCTATGTGAGGATCTATGAGATGATCCATTGATGATTTTGTGTAATTGATGTGGAGTGATGTTGGCGGTTGTTTTGTGAATTTACATTGTGATGAAAGGATTTAGTGGCCATAGGAATGTATTTTTATACAAAGGATTGTGGCTTTGTAGATTACTACAGATTTGGAAAGATGGAGATTCTATGATTAGGTCAACCTTAATGAGAGGAATTGACTTAGCTCAAATTTGGAACGAAATTTCTTTAAGGAGGAGTAGATTGTAATACCCGAAAAATCCAAATTAATTTCCGTGGATTTTTAGAAATGATTTCCGCGATAGTAGGAGGCGAGTCACGAAGCTTGGAAGTTGTGGAATTAGTTGAGCGATTTTATTTTAAAGCGAGCGTTTTTAGAGGGTCAACAAAGTTGACTTTTTATACGTTCAAAATTTGGGAAAACTTCCTTCATGAAAGTTGTAGAGCTCGTCGATCTGAGTTCGTGGACATGTGGAGCGCATTATTAGGAGTTAGTATGATTAAGTTATGAATATTTGAAAATTGGGAATTTTCTATAAATAGGAAATTTTCTGATTTTATTTTCATTTAAGGACAAAAAGTTCTTTTTGCGGAAAAGCCCCCAGCCCTCTCCGTTCTCTCTCCTCTGTTTCTCGTCGGACCCGTGGGTTTTCTTGACCCGACGGACTTTTCTCTCTCCTCGGCATCCTCCGGCCCGCGACCCGGCCTTCCCAGCTCGTGCGCATACAGCCTCCCTCTGGCCTCCCCTTGCATCGCCCATTGTCCCTATCACTGGATCGAAGCCCCGATTGCCAAGCTTTTTGACCGTCGGATCTTGGCGTGCGTGTTGCCGGTAGATCCTCCCCATTTTGTGATCTCCTCCTTCCCACGATCATCCTCATATCCTCCTTGCTTGGCGATTTGGAGTGTGGGTGAAAGATCACGAGTTGAAGATTCGGCGTCCACGATTCAATCACGGAATCGATCGGGCATTGCGAGATTAATCCAACTTCAAGCTTGATCTAGGGCGATCTAGGCCAAACCGGACTTAGCTCCAGGTATGGAAGTCGATCACCCTTTCATTTTGAACCAGTTTGTAGTTGGTCACTTTGCCATCTGAGGTGGTTGACCGGCGTTGACCGCCGCGTTGACCACCTTGATACCGCTTGTGGCGCATCGGAACCATATTTGAGTTTTCATTATCTGGCGATGATCTATGCGTCCATACGAAGCGTTTTGATATATAACATGGTCATGTTAGAAAAGTTGATAAATAGTGGATTTTCGTTTTGGCGTTACTATTTAACGTTTTACGTTTATCTTCGTTTTACGATCTGTGAAGATCTGACCATCGGTTTTGCTTCAATTTTGGATATGTTGATGCGTATGATGACTGTCGGTGACTTTGTGAGGTCACGCGAGGCGAAGATCCGGCCGTTGGATCTTCGTATAATTGAGAAATAGTGATTGAAGGCGATTAGGTGAGAATCAACGTCGGATTTTCATATAATTTTGTGGAGATGTTAGTAAAGGCGATTCAGGAAGATCTGACCGTTGGATCTTATTGATAATTTTGGAGGATGATCCTAAAGGCGTCCGTGAGGATCGGCCGGATTGGATCATCATTAAATTCGATCCGACGTTGGATCATCGTTTCATTTGAATCTGGCGTTGGATGCGTCGTTTAATTACATATTTGAGTTGTTGGCTAAGTCAAGATCATTATTGGACTAGGTGATTGGCGGTTTGAGTTGGTGGGCGATTGTGGATGCGTATTTTGGTGAATTGAAGGCAGCCGGGATTATCGAGGTGAGTAAACCTCCGCGTGGTTCATATTCTGAACCCAATATATTTAATTGCTTTATTTTGCAATCATATGAACTATTGTTGGTGTATTAGACATTCTGTGTGAATGCGTATATATATTATTACGTGAAATAATATGTATTTATTTGGAGTTGTGTTGAGTTATTGTTGAGAAACAATATATTGTGAGAGGTATTGAGTTTATTGTTGAGAAACAATATATTGTGAGAGGTATTGAGTTTATTGTTGAGAAACAATATATTGTGAGAGGTGTTGAGTTTTATTGTTGAGGAACAATAAATTGTTGTGATCTGTGGAGATCACTGGAGTCCTGAGTGACCATGGCATCTATTAGTGAATCACGCTCTCGTGCGGGCTGGTGGTTATTAATAGTATTAAATGTGTAATCACGTCGTGGCGGACCCAGTGGTTACGTTCAGTTAGAAACTCTAGTCTGCACTTGGCCAAATGTGGAGTGACCTTATGAGTGAAATTGAGAGTAACTCATAAGTGTCTATATATATGTGGTAACCTTATGAGGGAAATTGAGAGTAACTCATAAGGGTCTATATATATATAATGAGTCTACACTGCCAAATGTGGAGTGACCTTATGAGTGAAATTGAGAGTAACTCATAAGTGTCTATATATATGTGGTAACCTTATGAGGGGAAATTGAGAGTAACTCATAAGGGTCTATATATATATAATGAGTCTGTCACTTGGCCAATTGTTGAGTAGTGATGTGAGAGTAATGTTGAGGTTACTTGAGACTGTGAGGGGTCTTATGTGAGAAGTGTTGAGGATACTTGAGTCTTTTTAAGAATGAGTTCTTAAAAGAGAGCCTCAAGAGTATCCTTCATTTTATGGTGATCGTGTTGAGTTATAATAATTGTAAGGAAATAAATCAACAATTCTTTCTTGTTTACTCATCTTGGCTGTAAAAAGCTTACGGGTTTTGTGTTGTTGCAACTCCGGTACACTATTCAAATTGTGTAGCGGGTAATCCCTACAGGACGAGGAGAGCGAGGGGCGGTGATCGTGCGGTTAGAGCAATTGTTAGAGTTTTACAACAATTGTAAGTTGTGAGGTGTGTTATGCTCATTTGAGCTTTATAATATATTGTGAGAGTGAATTGTAATAATGAACTTCGAAGTTTGAATTTGGATTTTGTAATTGTAATAATTCATGTTTGGATTTGAATTTATCATTCAAAATTGAGTGACAAGAAAAAGTTCACAATACAAATTTTGAGGATTTAACCTCGATTTTTGAGGAAATTGTGTGAGATGAGAATATAAATGTGGTATTGCCCTTAGAACAAGAACCAATAGCAACAGAAACTGTTACAGAAAATCAAGATGCACAAGATCAAGTACACGATGGGAAATGCATCTTGATGATCATCAAGCTGAACCCGAAATTTTACCTCCAGAACCAATCCTCGATGCGAGAACCTCAAAATCCTCAAGTAACTCAACCTAATCCTGAAAATCCTCAGCCTAGAAGATCACGAGAGAGCAAGAAAACCAACTTATTGGGGGAGAGTGACTACATTGTTTATCTCGCAAGAGGCGGTAAAATTGAAATGGACTGCGAGAAGACAATGACCCAACTTGTGGGCCCCAGAAAATTTTGTTTAATTTTAGAATGTAATTTTTCGCCAATAAGATTTTTATGCAAGGTAATTTAAGTGAAGGAATTTATTTTGGAAATTATTTTGGTATCGAGACCACCTATTGGGTGATAATTCAAGTTTGGGCGAGTCCTTAGTTTTTGGGCGAGGAAAGGTTCCTGAGGAAGTTTAGTGCTGACCGTTTGTTAAAGTTTGAAGACCATAGATTGAGTTGTAACAAAGTTTTGGATTTTTAATTTTTCACGAGATCGAAGTTTTGGGCTTAAAGGCGAAGTCGAGAAATAACATAGGAAGTTTCCGTGAAAAGAGCGAATAAAATAGATGTTCTGAGCCCAAAACCTTGAGAAAGCAGTAAGCTAGGTGTTTCTCTTGAAGAATCACGGAGCAGGGGAACTAAGTGTGGATCATGATGGGAGGGAGAGAGAGAAAGGGACACAAGCATGTATAGTGGTTCACCTTGCCCTTGAGGCAAGGCCTACGATCAACTTAGAGATTCCACTAGTAGTGAGGCCAAGTAGCCTTTGTAGTGATACAAGTATAGGGATCATGGATCCATCCCTCTCTAAGAAGGGAGGACTTCCCTTTATAGCTAAAGGAAGTCCCCATCTAGTTTACATTTCCGATGTGGGGGCCAGAATACATATATTTACTTCTCTTGAAGGCCTCTTGGAGAGCATGGGAGGTGGCCTCCCTACAGTGCCGGCCGACCTCCACCATGACAAGCGTAGCTCGGGTGTCGGCCTGCAGGATGCATGCCATAGGCGGGGCTAGCCATCTGCGTGGGGCCCACCTATGAGGTCGTTGATTATGCTTGGCGGTATGTAATATATGTGGTATCAACAAGTCCCCAAGTCCCACGAAAGTAAGAGGCGCTTCTTGGTTGGGGAGTTTAAATGTGATGCCGCCAAGTATGAGTGATGACCTCGTTGAGCGCTATACCCATACTAGTCCCCAACTCCAAGTAAGTAAGAAGGGACTCTGCAGTGCGTTGGTGCCCGGGGCCTTCATCAAGCTAGTACACTGCAAATAAGATGAGTGCACACAAAGCATATTGATTGCTAGGGCAATCGTCAGTGACATTTGAGTCAAATGCATGAGGTGCATGAATGTTTATGTGAGATGCATGTTACACAATGTGTGTATGCACATATTATGTAATGTTTGACATCTGACGTATAAGTCGAAAATGTATGTGTTATGATAGTATAGCGAAGTGCATATGATGCATAGATGTGTGATGAACACGATGACACATAATGATATGTAATGTTGTATGCATTGATACATATGTGTTAGGATCGGGAGTGTTATTTACTCGCCGAGTCCCCAAGTCACGTAGTAAAACAAGAATTTGGATTTAGGCTATAGTGAAGGCGAAGCGGTAAGGCTAAGAATGAAGCTCAGGTATCAAAGTAACCATTGACAATACTAAGCGAGATTGGCGTGACCATGATAGTCCCCAGTATAGGTTTTAGAGGAAGGATCTCTAACTTACCTAACCCGAGCGTATAAGCCATAACCTGATTGTTTGGCTCATGTGTATGAGGAACGTAAGAGATGAGCTTCGCTCATGTTGGCCGGAGTGATAGGTTGTGGGAGTTTTGTCCTATGGTCTTATTAATGGGATGTAAAAGAAATTTAATTGTTGCGATCAACAATAGATGAAAAATTTCAATATTTCCATTAATAGACCATATACCTAAAAGTATGGCGTGAAGCCCGATGATGATAGTCCCGGTCGGGTACTATCTCCACTTGTGATAAGTGGTATGAATAAGTCCCCCAAGTGTACTGAGCGGCTGGGATGTGAGATGACTCGGGAAGCAAAGGGATTGGACCTTGGCTTTACCCGCCTCGGTACCAAGTGGGGTTTTACGAGGGCTTGGGTCTATGGTTCCCAGATGGGGTAGAATGAGGATTTGGGTCTCACGATGCAGGAAGGGTAAATGAGGACTTGAGCTTCGATGCAGGAAGGGTAGATTGAGGACTTGGTGCCTCACGATGCAGGAAGGGTAGAGTGAGGGCTTGATGCCTCGATGCAGGAATGGTAGATGAGGACTTGAGCCTCGATGCAGGAAGGGTAGAGTGAGGAGCTTGATGCCTCGATGCAGGAAGGGTAGAGTGGCGCTTGATGCCTCCGATGCACTCCGGAAGGGTAGAGTGAGGAGCTTGATGCCTCTAGTACCCGATGGGGTAGAGTGAGGGCTTGATGCCTCTAGTGCAGATGGGGTAGAGTGAGGGCTTGATGCCTCTAGTACCCGATGGGGTAGAGTGAGGGCTTGATGCCTCTAGTACCCGATAAGGTAGAGTGAGGGCTTGATGCCTCGGGTACCCGATGGGGTAGCGTGAGGGCTTTGTGCCGCCGATTACCCGATGGGGTGGCGTGAAGGCTTGGTGCCTTGATGCAGATGGGGTAGCGTGAGGGCTTGGTGCCTCCGGTACCCGATGGGGTAAGCGTGAGGGCTTGGTGCCTCGGTACCCGATGGGGGTAGCGTGAGGGCTTCTGATGCCTCCGGCACCCGATGGGGAGTAGCGTGAGGGGCTTGGTGCCTCGGGTACCCGATGGGGTAGCGTGAGGGCTTGGTGCCTCCTCGGGTACCCGATGGGGGTAGCGTGAGGGCTTGATGCCTCCGATGCACTGGAAGGGTAGCTTGAGGGCTTGGTGCCTCCGGTACCCGATGGGGTAAGCGTGAGGGCTTGGTGCCTCCGGTACCCGATGGGGTAGCGTGAGGGCTTGATGCCTTCCGGTACCCGATGGGGTAGCGTGAGGGCTTGATGCCTCGGGTACCCGATGGGGGTCACGCGTGAGGGCTTGAGCCTCCTTAACCCAATGGGGTTGAATGAGAGGGCGGTAGGCCTCCTTTACCCGATGGCGTGGCGGGTAGAATGATGGTTGTAGCCTCGTAACCCGTTGGGGTGTCAGGTAGCTTTAGCCTCCGGTACCCGGTGGCGTGGCCCCGAGTAGAATGATGGCATTGGCCTTGTAACCCCGTTGGGGTATCCGGTAGCTTTAGCCTCCGGTGCGTTAAGCGTGGCCGAGGTAGAATGATGGCATTGGCCTTGTAACCCCGTTGGGGTACCTCGCCGATTGGAGAGGGTTTATGTAATGATATGACCTTGATTTACCTTGGGGGTACCACGCTCGGCGAGGATTTATGAGATGCATGTTGCATTTATTTTAGTGAGTGTCACATGTGTATATGCTTAGCAATTTAATTGGGTTGCAATTAAATTAAAGCATGACATTAATAAATAGGCACAATGAATATGCTATTGAAAGTATCAAATGTTGAAGGCAAATCGTAGATTATAGAAATCTAAAAGTGTAAGCGAGAACTTATCGTATTGGAGTTGCTCAAGCATAAGCGCTCCTTGTAATCGGCGAATGATGCGTCAATAGTTTGCTTGACTATGTTTGTATATATACGGGTTGGATGAGTATACACGTACCTCCTCGAAAAATAAATAAGTGATTAGCAACTTATTTCATTTGATTTAATTAGGCAACCCAAATATGGTTACTGCATGCATAATTGGAATGAGAAAAAAATATATATATATAGCAGAATGATTATGAGAGTAGGGCATATTGGTGACCCTGGCCCGGTGACATCACGGAATCCAAGTGTGCAATTAATAATCAAATAGCAACCAAGCGAAATCATATAGGTCAAAGCCCATGTAGGCATTTAGAGCCTATACCCATCAATTGAATATAGGGGATATATACTGTGGCTACCCCACTATGACGATTTGTTCATTCTTGATGAAAAACCAAGATATCATATGTGTGATTGCGACTACAATGCGCATGGCAGCATGCAGCCAAAATTAATATAGTTAAGACACTTGTGAGAGTGTGATATCGCATGATAAGTCTGAGGCATTAACCACGGTGCAATAATAAATGGCATATAAAAGTGTAGGCTCAAGTATGTATGTGTGCATGGCACAACAGTAGGAAGTGGGTTGGGATGCATGCTAAGTTTGGCCATAGAAAAGTATGTGTCAATCATTGATCATGTTTGCGTGTAAACATATTGCCAGTCATATACCCATGTATGTGTAGGCAGTGTTATATTCAATAAGATAGAAAAGTGAAGGAAGACATAACTTGTGGTGGTGAGGCGTCAACTTGCATGAGTGTGTATCGTGGTGAGAGTGCAAGCTGCATCTTGATCGATATCTGCTGGAGAACTTTGATTCTACACTGGGTTTGATTCACTTGGTGGTGCATCGAGCTCGAGTGAGTCAAGTTCCGGTGTTGTACTGCTAACATCCCGGGCAGCTATCAATCAAGATTTCGCCAGTTAAGACACTGAGATGAGTTACGGGTACCGGGTGGCAAAGGTGCTGCCGGGGAGCAGAAACTGCTACCGGGATGAGCTGCTGAAGTTGTGGCAGTAGGGCCAAAGTCCCGGTGGGTGTCCAAAGGATGAGCTGCTGAGGAGGAGGTACCGGTACCGAGTTCCCCGCCCCATTTTTTTTTTTTTTAATCCCGGAGTGTCTTTGATGTATTCCCGGGGACTAAGATTTGGAGAGGATCAGCGGGTGGTACGAATCGTAGCTGGTACCGGTGATACTTGATATGGTGGATGTGAAGGTAGCTGGTACTCGGGATGGGAGGGTGGGTGGCCAAAGCAGTTTCTCGGGTGCCGAGGCCCATCAATTGTAGTCGACAGAAACATTTTTCGAGCAAGAGTGCCGAGTCCCGGTGATGTTCGTGATGATACCGGGGGCTTCAACAAGTAGTAGAGGTGCTTCCGTGAGGAGCTGCCAGTGGGGAGTACCGCACCGGTGATGATCCCCCACTTTTTAATGATGTCCCGGAGGAGAAGAAGCCAAGGAATTCCAGGAAGGAAATGCAGGTACCCGGAGTCTCGAATAGGTCGATCCCCAAGTCGCATATAAAGATAGGTGCAGCTGTGTTCCTTGATTGGGTTGTATAACTTGTATTTGAGATTGCACGTACGGCTTCTTGGGCCTTATGGGGGCGGATGGAGTCTGATCTTCGTGCTTCGAGACCGAGTCGATACCCGGCAGAGTCGATACCCGGTTGTATAACATGTTTCAGAAGGTACCGGAGACTGCTCGAGATGCTGAGTTGGGTCAGCGAGAAGGGCGAACAAACTGCTGGGTTGAGACCGTTTTCCAGTTGAGGATGCCGGACGGGTTGCCATAGTGCGGTACTGGAGGTGTCGTGTGGTTCCCCGATGTAGTAGGTTGACTCGGTGACTACAACTCGAACAGGACCAACAGGTGCTGTATAGGCTTTGTGGATCCAGGATTATGAATGTCACTGAGATGTGTTGAGTAGTTGAACGGGAGCTAGCTGCCTGGGTGTGGTTACCGTGCAGAAGAGATCACCGATCAAGCATCATCAGTAGGGGAGGAGCTGTTGGGTGATGGTGCTGAAGAGCTGAACCCGGTGGCGCAAAGTGTGTCCCCATAATGAGTTGAAGTGCGAGTTCATGATAACGTGATGCATGGATGAGCAAGAGTAGTAGTTGGTGCATGCATTATAAGAGCGTTTGAGCAAACACATCGGTACCCAGCGTGGCCTGATGACTCGTGAGTCCCGGAGGAGTGGAGCTTGGGAGTGAGTTGAGTGTGGGGGGTGTGCATTACCCGCTGGCTTAGTGTGTACGGAAGATCATGTACCCAGGAAGACCATGTACCCGATGGCTCCTCGGAGGCTTGGGGAGGGTGAGGGATCCGGCATGTACCCATGTACCCGATGACCTTTGGTACCCGTACATGACTCTTGCTCAAGGTCGGAGGCTCGTTACTCCAAACTTAGGGACCCTCCTTCTAAGCGCCAATGTTTCTCTCTTGAAGAATCACGGGCAGGGGAACTAAGTGTGGATCATGATGGGGAGGGAGAGAGAGAAAGGGACACAAGCATGTATAGTGGTTCACCTTGCCCTTGAGGCAAGGCTACGTCCCACTTAGAGATTCCACTAGTAGTGAGGCCAAGTAGCCTTTGTAGTGATACAAGTATAGGGATCATGGATCCATCCTCTCTAAGAAGGGAGGACTTCCCTTTATAGGCTAAAAAGGAAGTCCCCATCTAGTTTACATTTCGATGTGGGACAGAATACATATATTTACTTCTCTTGAAGGCCTCTTGGAGAGCATGGGAGGGTGGCCTCCCTCACAGTGCAGAAGCCCGACCTCCACCATGACAACGTGTGCTTCGGGTGTCGGCCTCACGGGATGCATGCCATAGGCGGGGCTAGCCATGTCGTGGGGCCCACCTATGAGGTCGATTGATTATGCTTGGCGGTATGTAATATATGTGGTATCAACACTAGGAGAGTTAAAGTAATTTGCCTCAAGGGCAAAATAGGTATTTCCGCGGACATGGGTATAAATAGGAAAGTGGGAAAACCCTAGTCTCATTTCTCTTCCTCTCTCCCTCTTGGCGCATCTCTCCCTTTCTCCCCGACCTCACTCTCTCTCCTCTTCCCTCTAATGTCACGCATAGACTACCATCTCCGGCCACCACCTTGCAACACCGCCTCCCACCCCTTAGAACCCGGCCACCCAAATCCGACCCAAAACTTCGAGCCCAAAGACCGCCATGCATGCGTCTTCTAACCTCTTCACGCGACCACCAAAACCCCCGACACCACTTTGCCCTTCCTCCTCCGTCGATTTCCGACCATCACTTTCGCCCACAACGGCTGTCGCCGCTGACTCGGCAAACAGCGAGGAGCAAAACCAGAAGTTCCGCCACCCACGAAGCGGACAAGGCTGCCTGGCGCCGCCGGAATCTCTTCTTCTGTTGAGGATCGATTCACCGTCCTCCGGCCTGCGGTGAAATGGACACCACCTCGAAGAAATAGGATCAGCGTCAGCGTCAATCGCCAAAACCCCCAAATCAGGCCTCACGATTCCGACCCGAGCCACCGCCACCGTGGGCGCTTGCCGTGGCGCCACCAGCTTATCCTCTTCTTACGGTAAGCTGGATTTTTATCCCTCCTTCTTAGTTAAGACTCACTGCTTTGATCTCCCTAACTCGATTTCTTAATTTGAAATCTGTGAGGAGTATGGAATCGGTGTTTTGGAGATTTTGGAGGAGGGAGAAACCGGCTAGTCCACCCCAACTAATATTGGAGATTGGTAAGGATTCCCGAACCCTGTCTTGGATTCTTGAGAAATTAGTCGGGTATTGAATGTTGATTGTATTGTTTTTACTGCTAAAGGTTGAATGGTTGATGGTGGTGAAAGTACAACCATGTTAAATCATTTGCTAGTCCAGGAAAAAGAAGAAATGGTAAGGGTGCAGGTTTTGAATCTGTTGTTGGTGAAAGCTGTGGTGGTTGTAATCTGTTGTTTGTAGCCTCATGAATGGGAAAGTGTTAAAATGGTGATATGGATATGTTGTTGAGTGGATTGGAATTGGTAGGAAATTGTCCTTGTTGATTTAATTATGAAAGGGGTGATTTGGCTAATTGCATGAGAAAAATTATAAATAAGAATGGACGGTTTTGGATAAGTGGATTAATATGTGGAATGTTCAATTTAAGGTCCGTGAATAGAAATATTCCAAACCTACCATATCCGGAATTATCATTATAATGAAATTATTAGGGAATGGTGGTTGCTATTTAATAGCTTAGGGTTTAAAGGCTAAATAAAATGAGGTCAAACGGTTGACGAAATTTTAGTATGGGAAGAAGTGTGATCACCATATCCCGAATGAGCTTACTATGTTAAATGAATTGTTAGGGAATGGAAATTGCCATTTGTTTTCTTAAGGTAAAAAGGGTAAAGAAATGAAGGTGAAAGTGCTAAGTATAATCACCATATCCTAAATGATTCAAATGCTATATCATTTTGGATTTGGATTGTTTGGGAATGGATAATAGAATTTATCAACTAAAAGGAAAATTCTACCAACACAAGTTCTAGATCATTGTTCGATTAAAGGATAATCCGATGGACTATAAGGAAATTAAGTAAATGTTTTGGTTGCTTTCGGTTAGTTGAGTTATAATGAAGTCAAGTTACTTATTGGTTTTAATTTTATTATAAAGGACCGGCGTGTGCACTTGGATTTGGATAAAGGATCAAAGTCGGGAACGAACCCGAATGTGGGCAAGCACTCCAATTCCAGGTAGGGTGAGCTGTCCCTTCCTTGTTAGAGGCTTTTCGATTATATGTGGAATGCTATACTAAGATAGTATGTTGCCTGCAAGAACGTTTTGGTTGTTCATCGGTCGATGCCTGCGTGATACATGTGTTTTCAGAGGCTGATAATTGCTAATTGCGAAAACCGAGGCTAGACTTGCATGTTGAGATACTGTACCCTTGTATGTGTGTGTACTTGTGACACGAAAGTGAGATGGGACCTAGACAGCGTTGATTCCTAGGGATCCCGCGGTGTCGATAACCGTGAACCTCAGGAGGGCTGTGCTCCTATGTTTGTCGGGGAAAGGTAAGTACAGATAGTGAACTAGTCATAGGAGACTCGTGAGCCAGGAAATGGACACTTTAAGCTACTTGTAGTCACAAAGACTACAGGGGTAGTTGGCTGGTTCTCATACTCGTGACGAACTGCAGGGCGGTCCTGGAATTTATTTTACTTTGGCCGTGAGGTAAGTATCTCGAGCTCCAAAGTGTGTGAAGCATACTGCACATGTTTTATGAAAGAAAACGAATGTTTGTGGTTGCCACTTTTCTTAAAGCATTTTTAGATAAGCGTGCACAATATTATGTAGTAAATATTTTCAAGTATATTATTTTTCAAACCTAGCATGGTTGGGTCGGCCCCTACTTGGGCATGCGAGGGCCAAGCTCACCCCTACAATAGTGTGCGGGTTTTGAGCATGTGGTCGGGAAGCGTACAAAGGGAGGCACATGACCGGCTTGGCGCATTCTTCTTTGACTTATTTAAAAGAAGGTTTTGGTCCCTTGTTGGGTTTTGAAACCACTTATTTAGTTACTTTTTATTTACTTTTATTTATTTCCTACTCGTTTACAAAAATTAGGGAGACCCGTAACCACAGCGTAGCGTCTCCATACTTATGTAGTTACTTAGTGATCTGTTTTATTTTCCAAATTGGGTTCCGATTGCAAGCCCAAAACTCTTAGCCCATTTGAATTCAGCTTTTGAAAATGTGTTGTTTGGTTGCTAGAATGATTTGTCCAAGAAAATGCTTTGTGAACCAACCAACTAAACCCAAAAGGCCTTGCGGTTTTGGGTTGATAAGTCATCGGGATGTCACTGCGTGACATGTCGATTTCTCATTGGCTCGAGGTCAGCGGCTGTAGGACCCCCTCTCGGGTCACCACACAACTACTTTCAATCAGGCCATTGAAAGTAGTGAATCACATCGATGCGATTAGCAATGGAAGCGGCTGATTCCATGAGCCAAAAATGCAGTTTGGGAATTAGTTGAACCTGACCCTAAACAGAAACCTATATAGGTTTTAAATGGGTTTTCAAAACCAAAAAGATGCAAATGGCAATGTAGAGAGACATAAAAGCAAGGTTAGTTGCAAGGGTTTTACACGAAGGAGGGCATTGACTTTCTTGAGACTTTTCTCCAGTTTCTACAAAAGACTTCGTTTAGGATAATCATGGCTTTAATGGCTCATTTTGATAGGGAGCTGCACCAGATGGATGTTAAAACAACCTTTTTGAATGGTGAACTAGATGAAGTGATTTATATATGAGGCAGCCATAAGGTTTTGTGCAGTACAGAATTTGGAAGTGAAAACTTAGTATGCAAGTTAAGAAAAATCAATTTATGGCCTAAAACAAGCTTCTAGATAGTGGTACAAGAAATTTGATTATGTGATTTCTACTTTTGGATTTACAGAAAACCTTGTTGATGAGTGTGTTTATTTGAAGATAGTTGGGAACAATTTTATTTTTCCTAGTTCTCTATGTGGATGATATACTCTTGGCTAGCGGTAACCTAAAATTGCTTAAAAGATACCAAGAGCTTTTCGGTCAAAGAATTTTGACATGAAAGACTTAGGAAAAGCATCCTATGTACTAGGCATTGAGATTAAAGAGATAGAGCACGAGAGACTACTTGGTTTGTCTCAACAAAATTATGTTACCAAAATTTTAAAAGAGATTTGGTATGGAGAAGTGTGCATTTGGAAGTTCCCATGTCCAACGGAGATAAACTAACCAAGAAGCAAAGTTCTAAAAAGTGATGTTGAGAAAGAAAATATGGAGTCAAAGCCTTATACTGAGACTTGTAGGAAGTCTCATGTATGCACAAGTCTGCACTAGGCCGGACTTGTCTTTTGCGATAAGGATTTTATCAAGGTTTCAATCCAATCTAGGCCATGAGCATTGAGTAGCTAGGAAGAAAGTGTTGAGATACTTGCAGAGAACTAAGAATTACATGCTAGTGTATAGGCAAGTGGAGGATCTGAAACTTGTTGGATTCTCATATTACGATTTTGCAGGGAATTATCAGGACTCAAGAAGTCAACTTGTGGATATGTGTTCATGCTTGCGAGGAGGTGCCATTGCTTGGAAGACCATGAAACAAACACTTGTTTCCAACTTCCACTATGCAAGCTGAATTTATTGCAGTACATGAGGCTGTGTGTGAAGGACTTTGGATTAGGAATTTTTGATGCAGACCAAAGTGTTAAGTCACATTGTGGTTGGTACACATGTGGGTTTATTGTGATAATGAATCAGTGTTTTCTTTACTTAAGAGCGATAAAAGATCAAATAATTTTAACACATTGATTTAAAAAGTATTACAGTGTTAGAGAAAGAGTAAAGCATGGTGAGATATAGCTGTTTTTGAGTATTGACACCAACTCATAGCTAGCAGATCCTTTCACCAAGGCATTGTCGATGGCTGCATTCCGGAAGCATACAGCAAGCATTGGAGTTTTAGCTAGCTTAGATGTTTAAATTCAGTGAGAGATAGTCCAATTGGAGCATTTAAAATTAAGAGGTTTTGAGTTCTTGTGTTTTATAGTTGTGATCATTTAGTTTGTTTTATCACAACTTATTTGTAATGACAGTTTAAAGTTATCAATGAAATTTTGAGGTATTTCCAAATATGGTTTTGTCAGTAGCCTTGTTGTTGTTTTATTTTGGAAATTATCATCTTGTTTTGAGTATTGACACCAACTCATAGGTAGCAGATCCTTTCACCAAGGCCTTGTCGGTGGCTGCATTCGGAAGCATACATCAAGCATTGGAGTTTTAGTAGCTTAGATGTTTTAAATTCAGTGAGAGATAGTCCAATTAATTGGAGCATTTAAAATTACGAGGTTTTGAGTTCTTGTGTTTTACAGTTGTGATCATTTAGTTTGTTTTATCACAACTTATTTGTAATGACAGCTTAAAGTTATCAATGAAATTTTGAGGTATTTCCAAATATGGTTTTGCTGCAGCCTTGTTGTTTTATTTTGGAAATTATCATCTTGTTTTGAATATTATACTTGCTATCGGATGGCTTAAATCATGTATAGCATGATGTTAAGGTTCAAGCAATAATTTTAAGCCATCGGTGTTCAGTAAATTTTCTTGAGTTTCTGGTTTAAGAAACATAAAGTAGGACCTAATATATGTTTACTTGTTGATACACATTAAAATATATTGTATCACTTACGGTTGGACATATGTGGATTGCGTAGCTTGTGTTTGTGGTTTTGAAACTCTGCATTTTGTTAAAATGTATACTGTTTCTTGCTCTGCACAAGTGACTGTGATCTGACCATGTTGGAATGGATTTTTGATTCAAGTTTGTTATCCGGCGCACTTGGGTAAGTTAAATTAGTTTTGATATTTTTTGGTGCAAATCATCAAGTATAGCATGTGTCAGTCCAAGGGGAGATTGTTAGAATCAAATATGGACTTGTCACATATTATCATAATGTATATGATGATTAGCGTAATACCAATCCTAGTTTAACATGGATACAAGCTGTAAATCAATACTAGTAACTTAATGAAGCAGTGTATCAGTTCATTAAGGATAGTAATCCATTGCTTACGTCTACAAGAAAGGCTACAAGATTGTGATACATTAGGAATCTAACTAGGAACCTAATCCGATAAGGAATGCTTTAATGGGAAGCTTCTTGAGGTTTAAGTATCCTATATATATGGATGAACTGGTCCCTGTTACCACCACGTTTTGCATATTGTTCTGTCCATTGAGAAGCAAGTTGGTAAGTAATAGAAGGCCATCTTCAAGTGATCATGCGTTGTGCAGTACTTGAGAGATGGAATTCATGCCAGATTATTCTGAAGGTAAGACTTGATCCTTGTATGATTGTTGTCGAGCTTGTTTGCATATGATTGTGAACATGAAGTTATGGTTTTACAATTGGTATGTCGAGCATAGGCTCACAAATCACTTTTTCTTTTTGTAAAACATTTTAAGAACCCCAATACAAATTTAATTGAATATCTGAAAATTTTGATCTATTGTCACCTGTGAGAGTGACCTAATACTACAATATCGGATGTAATTGGAAAACCACAAGAGCATTTCACAAAACATATATATAGATACAAAAAATGTATTTAGTTTGTTAACTAATTATAACTAAAATTGAATAGGAACATGTACTTGTAGTAGATTGAAGTATTCTGCATTTCTCTAGGTTCAAGTTTCTCTCTATGTGATACTCGCTATAGTGGATGCACGGGGATAGTGAGGACCCATACCGGATTTCACCCCAAAATTAGAAGTGGCCCTCTTGAGTACTACTTTAGAAGAAATTCTACCAAAATTTAGCGAAACTTCCCTAAAAGTAGGCTACCCAAAACACTGTAGGAAAACATTTACACTTCTAAATCATCCATCCTTAATCTCACGGAGCCATACGCTCCCCAAATCACAACTCCAATTTCACAAATATCAGTCTCAAACCAAAAACAATATTAATCCCATAAGTTATGAGAGCAATACTAATCCACTAGGTAACAAAGAAAATAGAAATAGAATGAGTACAGCGGAAGCAATGCTGTTGGCTATGCCTCGACTCCATGTACCCGATCATAACTAATTTAAGCACAAACTGGGCATTTTGAAACCGAAGGGCCCAGGGAAAGTACATAAAAAGCGTTAAGGCGTGAGTGGACAAAATAAACAATTTAAAGGAAAAGAATTTCATACTTTCCCACATTTATTTAATTAAAAACCGATGCATGCAACAATTAGAAAACACAATTAGCTATAAATCCGAGGATTTCAAATGATAAACCGACTAGCCTCGCTAGTCACAACATTCGAAAAAGATGTATCGTAAAACCGAAATCTCATTTCTCAAGAAGATAAGACTAGCCCGTTGGCTATAGTGAAAATCCGGACTAGCCCAGCTAGTCAAGCAGCGATAAGAAAAGATTGGAAACTCCGATACTCGGGAAATAAGACCAGCCCGCTGGTTAAGCGAAATCGGACTAGCCCTGCTAGTCAAGAATATAATGAGTAGGGGTAGATGATAGCCATACGAGTGAGCCTCGGGCTCGGGTGATAGCCTCCCGGGCTAAAGTACTCCCATTACTCCGTAATATACCCTTACGCCACTATGTGTAGCTTGATAGGATCTTTGGGCTTGAGAATTACATCACAGAGAGGTAACCCGGCGCCACAAAGGCGGAGGGCTTCGGTGATCCCATCACCTCGCCACAAAGGCGGAAGATCAATGCTAGCAATGATAATAGTCACCCAAAGTATGGCAAAAAGAAATCCGAAAACCAAGTAAATCCATAAATACATAAGGCTTCCCCATCTCTACAAAATGAATTTCTAAAGCGGCGTGTCCCACACGCCAAGATAATCTCAAGTTCAAATAAATAGGAAGAAATAATAAAAAAAAAAAACATGATATCCGTAAAGCGAAACAAAACCAATTCCAAAATCATCATTAAGGCATTCCCAATGCCAAATCCGAAAGTCGATAAATAAATGAGGAAAAACAACTCCATGAAATCTCATTTGAAAATCCTTTAAAAGTCTCAAATCGAAATAGAATATAATTAAAAGTATAATTCCGGAAATCACCTCGGAAATAAAAATAATTCATCACTTAAAATTATAAATCATAAGCAACTTGAGGAAGCGAATCATTATCGAAAGTAATTATGTGAGATAAAGCGAAAACAAACTCGAGATTAAATCACATGCTCGAAATGTCAATTGATAAATAAATAGAGCATATTCAAGGAAATAAATGCATGCATCATTTACTTAAAAATAAAAAGTCCACTCACAGTACTATTCCGGCGATCACGCATACGAAGTTCCTTCATCGAGCAATAGCTCGATGCATTAATACATACACAATTATATTTCGTGAATAACTATTCTAATTAAATACGATTCTCAAAATCGAATCCTCATATAACATCTCTCTAATTCTTCTCGGATTCAAGCCAAATTATACCACTAATACCAATTAGATTAATTTAAAGGTTCCAAGGCAGAACCGAGAGATATTCGACAGTCAGATTACAGTAGTTCGATAATGAAACCCTAAACTTCAAAAATTCATAATTAATTCCTAGTTTCTCCAAAAATCACCAAACTTCACATACAAGCTCTACAACATTTATAGAATTTAATGGCCTAAAACTGGAATTAAAACACTGCCCTACACAACTCCAAGCGCCACCACGGTGGCGTGCGCGTGGGCTCAGCAGCGTGGCCACGAGGAAATCAACGATAGCTGCAAAACCACAAACCCAACAACATTCTCAACTACAACTTCTCTCAATTTTACCTTTAAGCGTCCTGATTAAGCCCGTGAAGAAAATCCAGAAATGGGTTTGGATCCCTCTTCGATTCGACCTCTACACCAAAAATTGCGGCAAGAGGGGTTGGGGAAAAGCGTTCACCATTTCGAGGAGTCCCTGCTGTCCACTTTTGGCGGTCGGAGGTGGTGAAAGCGATGGAATCGCGGAAGGATCAAATCGACCGGAAGGAACTTCCGCGTCGATTTGAGCTTTTCGGCCAAATCGTTGAAAATCAAGGGCACCCAGCATGAAGGTGGGAAGGAGGCGAAGTTTGTGGTGGCTTGGAACACAGCCGGGACGGCCGGACGGCGCCGAATTGCAGCGAGGAAGCTGCTGCCAGAAGAGGAAGGGGAGAGCGCGGGGAGAGAGAGGCTGGGGTGAGTTTCTGGAAATGGAAACCTACCTCGGTAATTTTCCATATATATATAAATTTTTTACTATGAGCAGTAACTTTCACATTTTCAGTATAACTTTTTCATCACGAACTCCAATTTTTCTGAACCACATATGCACGTGCTCGGTTTAACATCCTCTACAACTTTTCGTGAAGAAAATTTTCTCAAATTTTGACCCGAACAAAAAGTCATATTCTAACCCCCTAAAGCGTAAAATGATAAGCTACTGCGAGCGGTAAAAGCGTACGTAATTCACACACACCACAGTAAAAGAGGTTAAATCGGATATGGGGGTGTAACAAGGGACCTCAACCTTATACAGTGATAGAAGAATTATTCTGTGGTCCAAGACCATGGTATACACAGTGGTCTAAGTTATGGACTAATTTTGGTTCTCTTAATTATTCTATGACATGTACTTATTCCTAATTGGTTCATTTAGTATTTTTCTTTTTGGAAAAATTTCAGTTTACTACATTGTGGTTTTGCACTCAACATCATGTTAGTCCCTCCCTTTCAATTTCATCAGCAACACCCACAGTGCTTTCAACTTATTTCAGCCATGTCCAAATTTTTCTTTGTGCCGGGTCCAATTTGAGCGTTTACTTTGACGGAGGGCCCACTTAAGGGCTAAATTTGCCATTTCACACAAATTTCCTTAAAAAATTTAATTGAAGGACCCCATTCCTTCAATTATCCCAACTCAATACCCAATACCCGATCTCCGATTCCACCGGATCAACACCAATACCCAATCCCAACCAATCTCCAATTCCACTCTCTCGACCTCCAAACCTCTATTAATTTATCCATATCACCATTCTAACAATACACCAATAAACATTTTGCACAACACATAACAAGTACAAATTAGAGGTTCCAGCACTCACCTCCACCACCACCACCACCACCAAAATCCCAAAAAAAGCCAATCACTTGGTACGCACATCCACTCCATCCTTCCACTGCAATGATCACCATGATGCGTCATATTCAAGAACAACCATGTTCCACCACTTCTTCCAGCACCAAAATCATCTTCTCGACGCCGACCCATCTTTAATAGGACTCTTGAAGTACAGGTCCATAATGTAGTTGAAATTATACATCACATATGGCTTGTCACCCTCCAATCTCGGCTTAGCCTCGACCCGCTTCTTCTTGGAACAGCTCTTGAAGCCTAATGAGATTATATTGCCAACAAAACTGAACCACCTCCACCGGCAATGCCAACCCGCTCCTTCCCGGCCCGTCACGGTTTTTGTCTCGCCGCGACCACCACAAACTTCTCCGATGCGGCTTCCACCATCTTCTCCCTTAACAATGCGCGCCCGTGGCCCTTGACCAAATCCAGATTGGGGTCGACCTTGTCGGCGCCGTCAATGACCAGATCGATTTTACGGTGGCCGTCGAGGATCGAGAGAGGGATGCTTGGTCCTTGGTTTGTTTTGGCGTCGGGACTCACCAGATTTGATGAGCTTCCGTAGGAGCTTGGAGATGAAGAGGATTTGGAGGTCGAGAGAGAGTGGAATCGGAGATGGGTTTTTATGGTGAATCGAAGATGGGTTGGGATTGGGTATTGGTGTTAATCGAGGGTGGAGATGGAGGGAATGGGGAGAGGAGGTGGGTGGAGATGGAGGAATGAAGTCAATGAGAAATGACTTATTGATTAATTTTTTTTAAAGAAAAATTGTGTGAAATGACAAATTTAGCCCTTTAAGTGGGCCCCTCCGTCAAAGTAAAGCGTTCAAATTGGGCCGGCACAGATAAAATTTGGACACGGCTGATTGAAATTGAAAGCACGGGGGTGTTGCTAATGAAATTGAAAGGGGATGGACTAACATGATGTTGAGTGCAAACCACGCGGGATAGTAAACTGAAATTTTTTTCAACCCCTTGCAATGGTCCCCATCAAATTTGAGTGATATTGGCCCGGACCACCACGTGACCACTCCATGGCAATTCCATGTGGTAGGATCATAGAATACTAAGAGAATTGTTACTAAATGATCTCTCTCTTAAAGAGAATCAAACTAAATCTCTATACATATTAACTTCCTTGTACATATCAGATTTATTACTTAGGTGATAATAATAGTCTTCATATTTCTTGTTTCATATTCACAATAAAATACGAGATATGAGCCTAAATACAATCCCATTATAGTACTTCGTTTCCAAGTAATACCGCATTACATAATTAATGTTAATCAACTTTGATGGTTAGTGATGTGTGCGTTACGGACAATTCTTAGAGTTCACCCAAGGGATGAGCGAGCATATCCACCTCTATTGTCGATTAACATACTTTTACATAATAAATTATCATCCAATGGTCCATATCTTAAATTAGCCTGTAAAGATCATCTCTGTAAAAAATCAATTGAATTAGAAATCATTTAATTATCCAATTGACTCAAACAAATGGATGATTCTAACAACACACTTACTTCTATTATGATGAACCGTCCATGTATTTCATAGAAATGAATAACTAAAAAGTCTTCAATTTAATTGATTTTTTAAAGAGCTAATCTTTGTATGATGTTCTGCAACATGAATGGTTGGATTAGAAAATTATAAAGTTAAAATGCATTAATACGCAATAGAGGGTGAATATGCCCATTCATTCACTCCAAGAGTGAACCTAAGAATTATCCTGCATGTTAGGATTCTTACGCTACTGAAGTGAACTGATACACGGGCAATGGTACATCCGCTACGATTTTTAACACAATTAAAAATGGATATATAACCCATAATTATACATGCGTGAACATTCAGCCATCAATACCAATTACCTGGAAAACTTTTTCCCTTTATACAACATACATATTGATGCCACTGAACCCACTTTGTCAATATTGACCCATACGAGTCATATATTACATAAACTACGAATTAAATTGTCAACAACAAGATAAAGCGTAAAAGCTCCTCAGAGTTTACTACAAAGCGAAGTCATAACAATGGCAAAGCCAATCAAAATTGCTTCCCTACCGGTTCTGCTGCCAACAAGATACCTCGGCTTCACCCACGATTTCCACGACACCGCAAGATTAACCCCTACACCGTTTGAATAGTGCACGGGTTGTCACACAACAAACCCGGTAAGCTTTTGCAAGCTTCGTATGAGTAACTCAAAACAACTCACACCAAATCCACGGGATAAAAGCCCGCACAACTCACGCCAAATCACGGGATAAAACCCGACTAACTCATGAAATAAGGAAAACATACCATGCTTCCCAAAAACAATACTCTTTTCCAAAAGGAAATCACAAAAGTCACACCGTGACAAAATCATATAAATCGTTAACCTAACAATTCAAATATGATTAATCGATCCAACCTGGATAAAACACATAAGAACATCAATCATACCTATCGTTAACCTAACAAAAGCATATGATTCACATGTCCTCCCGGGACATTTAAAAGAAAGAATCCTGAAACTCTCTTTTAAAAACACATCTTGATGAGCATCGAGATAGCTCCTCGCTACCCCCATGATATACCAACAACAATTCGGTTCAAGCTAGACACACAACACATCAACACGCATTCACCACGAAGCCACTAATACATCTATAGCCCACAGTTAATCCCATAACTCCAAGACAATATGGTAACTAGGCTCATGTAACACGAGATAAATCATTGGTCACCATCTGCAACCTATCACTATCTGTGACTCTTGGTTTCAGACCACATGCGGTCTTAGAACCAACCGTTGGTCACCATCTGCGACCCATGCTTTTCGGACCCCATCCGGTCTCAAGTCAATGTTAAGTAAGTCACACCTGACCTAAAAGCGTTATGACTATCTAGTTCCGGCTTTCCCATCCCCTTGCTCACCATCTGTGACCCTTGGTACAAGGACCAATACATTTAAAATGAGTCACGCTTGACTCCAAAATGTAACACCAAATTCAATACTTTTCAAACAATAGAAAACATCTTTTTCCACAATATTGTTTCTATGAAAAGTCCCATTCAACAATAATATGAACCCATCATGCATATTATTCATCACACAACTTCACCCAACAAGGAGCTTGGAGGCCTAGCATCAGGTGAAGGAAGTCAGAGACGAGACCCTCGGCTTCACCCAACAAGGCTTAGAGGCCCATCATCAGTGAAGGAAGTGCGAGGCAGAGACCACCGGCTTCACCCAACAAGGAGCTTGGAGGCCCAACATCAGGTGAAGGAAGTCCGAGAGCGAGACCCTCGGTTTCACCTAACAAAGGAAGCCTGGACTCCCAACATCAGGCAAAGAAGCCCGAGGCCATACATTGATCGCATAAAGAGGTGGACGACCAAGACTAGGCACATGACCACCCCGAGGGGCATACCTTCAATCACAAAGCAGGCGACCAAAGCTACTCATGTAGTCAAACTAATGAAGGAAAAGATAGGCTCACTTGAAGAAAACAACCCCACCAATTTACACTTGGATTTCAAGCGGATCTTCCGTTGACTGCGTTGATCTTTGAAATCGGCACCAACACGGCTTTCCCCATCCTGCTCACCATCTGTGACCCTTGGTACAAGGACCAATACATTTAAAAATGAGTCACGTTTAACTCCAAAATGTAACATCAAACTCAATACTTTTCAAACAATAGAAAACATCTTTTTCCACAATATTGTTTCTATGAAAAGTCCCATTCAACAATAATATGAACCCATCATGCATATTATTCATCACACATCATCCACAAGAATATATATATTTCCACGTAAATATATATATATCGTAGTCATTAAACTCAGGAATGCCTACTAATACCAACTATAGTTTGCAGTTAAATAATTAGCGCCAAAACAATAATGGTAATTCCGTTCATAATGAATCTTGTGAGATTACTCACCTCGAAACTCCCTGCGTCTTCAATACATAACAAAGCAGCCAATCACAATAATACGTCCAAAGAATACTTAGTCAAGTACCTAAGGAAACACAACCTGACTACGGTTAGTTTAGTTAGCGAATCACAAGGAATAACGTTGAAACCTAAATCGAACCAAAATTCCCAAAGGTGGCGCCAATCGAGGCGAGAAACCACATCCGAGACCTCCCAAAGTATCGGAACACTTCCACGATCGATGTCTCCAAGCCACAAGTCGATCCGATGCTTAAATCCTCAAGGATTTGAATAAATTCACCGATATGAAATGGTGAAAATCATAACAAATCCATCACGAACTCCAAAAATCTTCATATTATATATCAAAGCGGCTGCGTATCGGCCAGTAGAAGATATATAGTACTAGAAACAGTTCCTTACATGGCCGGAACATGGCAGGAACACACGCGGCCAAAACTCAATATTTCACAAAACTCCCAACATCAAAAAGCTTCATCTAAGCATGCTTGTGAACTTTTATAACTAGCTCGAAGTCGAGAAAACAAGCATAAGGGATCAAAACTACCTCACAAAGCTGTGAGAGCGGTAATCCAATCAGGTTGAACCGATTTCCACGTAAATCGATCGAAACAAACACCATAGATCGATCAAGGCCTCCCACGAACCCAAGGATGGAAGCACGAAGCCTTGGCGTCGCCCGGAAGCGTGTTTTCCGGTCGGGTCCGAAAACACCGGCTGCACTGCAGCCTTGGCATGCGTGCGGTGGTTATCGCCACAAGAGGATGCCACAGAGGCGACCCGGGGAAGGAGGAGGCGAACCTGTGACCAAGTTTCACGGCGAGAGACGCCATGGCGGTTGCTTGGGGAAAAGCGGGGTCGGATCAGAGGTTGAGATTAGGGTTAGTGAAAAACTTCGAGGCAGTGAAGGTGAGGTCGAGAGAGAAGAGAGAGAGAAAATGAAAGTTTCAGGAAGAGGAAACTAAATGAAAATAGTAAGTTTCTCTTTAGGAAACTTTTATTTATACCAAAAGCGGAAACTTCTTCCGGCTGGTCATAACTTTCTCATCTGAACTCCGATTTCCGCGTTCCACATGTCCACGAACTTCGTATCGGCGTGCTCTACAACTTTCGTGGAAGGAAGTTTTAGGAGAATCTCAACGTATCAAAAGTCAACCTTTGCAACCCCCTAAAGTCATCCTTTTCAAATAATAATTAGGTAAAACACTTCCGCTCCGTCCACGAGCCACAAAACCTTCCAACAACCACTAATTAAATTCCGGAAAATCACCGGAAAATAAATCACAATTCCAGGGGCATCACATTCCACCCCCCTTAAAGAATTTAAGCGTACCATACCAACAAGTATGGATAAATCATCCCCACATCCAATTCTCATTCCTCAACAACACTGTTCTTGTCTCAACGTACAACATACCTAGATCAACAACAGATACAGTACCCTACCTAGTATCCACGGCACTAGGAATCCTTACCACACCGCTTGGTGGTAACCTAATCATTTCATGGACCTCATTCTCGTACACTATCCAACAAAGACTCTGTGACTGCAGCACTACACACAGATCACACAAGAGTCCGAGAATCCTCATTTATCACAACAAGATCTGCATCATATCATCAATAATGCAAACCTTACATTACAAGAATTGAAAATGAAACCTTCATTTCAACTCACCTCGAACCTATGCATCACAACTTAATAAGTGTCTACCCAACCTGGGAACACAAAATCAAGTTAAAGGTCTGGCCCGCCACGACCAAGCACACACATCATCACTGTCATTTGTAATTACAATCAAAGTGGCCTCTACTACCACAACAATGAAGGATGCCTCACACCACAAACCACACTCGAAGTCTAACTTTAGACAGCAGGTAAAACCCAACACAACACAACACATGGAAAGAAGTACACAACTATCACACATTATTCTAGCACACAAAGCGAGAATTAGATAAGGTACCTTCTTATCCTCACACACACATCGGCTTGAGGGAAACCATGCAACCATGATTCCTTCTAACATTCTATATCCTTTCCAATCGGAAAGGACAACATAAATCACCACTGTGACAATGTTCTATTTGCTAACTTAACCATCAAGAAGCGGTTCAAGTCTCATCCAGGACAATAAAGGAAGAATACTCGTAAATTCTCCTATAATTACATACTTATGAGTCTCCGGCAACCTCATCAATTACTCCCATAAACTATCATGGCGGGGCGGACAAGAACTTCGGACTGACATATCGTAACCACTCGTCCGGCCAAGGGCGTGATTACCGATAACATGCCTTTGTCACCATTTGTGACCATGCGTGATTCAACATCGATCACCATCTCTGCGGATCCGTCACCATTCTGTGACTTAATATCGATCACCATCTGTGATTCTTCAATATCGATCACCATCTGTGATCCGTCACCATCTGTGATCCGTCACCATCTGTGACTCAATATCGATCACCATCTGTGATCAGTCACCATATGTGACTCAATATATCACCATCTGTGATCGGTCACCATCTGTGATTCAATGTATCACCATCGTGATCGGTCACCATATGTGACTCAATATATCACCATCTCGTGATCGGTCACCACTGCGGACTCAATATCGATCACCATCTCTGTGATCGGTCACCATATGTGACTCAATATATCACCATCTGTGATCAGTCACCTCAACCTAGACACGATATACACATAGCTTACACCTCGGCCATCAATTCCATAATCTTCCATATCGCGTGCCTACATAAGTCAATGGTGACTATAGCCTCATGCTTAGATTCTCAACTAGCGTTCCATTACACAAATTAAATCAAACAAGACTTCCTCAAGAACTGTTTTGATGCCATTCTAATGCCCTACGGCCGAATCCCAAACCACGCTCATTTCCTCCCCACTAAGAGCCTTTGTCATCAACATGACATCAAAGGTGAAAACAATAAATCACATTCCTATCCTCACACAGAGTACAATCGTCATCACTATGACCTTAAAAGATCAATCAAAACAAATCATAGTAACCCTGCGTGCAATTTAGTTCGGGAAGTCACAAGAAAACAAGCAAAATAATTCATTGTAACCCACTGCGTGCAATTTAGTTCAGGAAGTCACAGCAAAACAAGCAAAACAATTCATAGTAACCCATGCGTGCAATTTAGTTCGTGAAGTCACAGCAAAACAAGCAAAACAATTCATAGTAACCCTGCGTGCAATTTAGTTCGGGGAGGTCACATTAAGTCAAACAATTCATAGTAACCCCTGCGTGCAATTTAGTTGAGGAGGTCACATTAAGTCAAACAATTCAAGTCAAAGTAGTCATCGCAATCCCACACTCACGGCGTCAGTAAGGTAGCCCCGACCATCACAGCGAGTCTTCTCGATTATTGTTAACTTAATAACAATTGGCTCATCGAGCTGTCATCACACTGATCATCACACAGATGTCGCCGGTCATCACACAAATAGCGATCATCCAACTAATCATCACGCAGATATCGCCAGTCATCACATAGATAGCGATCATCACCTAGATTCATTGCTAGTCATCACACGGATAGCAATCATCACACAAATATTCCTACACAATCTTTACATTACAATCATCACAAAGATTCATCATATTGATGTCATCGATTTATCACCACAGATATTCCTACACAGCTACCATATCTTAAGTCTCACTTAAGATGGTCTTACTAGACCCATGGTATCTCAACACATGATATCCTACAATCACAACTCAATACACAATTTCATCAGTCATCACCCGGGTAGCAATCATCCAATTCATCACCTGAGATATTCCCTTTCCAATTTGCTCCCGACCTCGAAATTTTCTTAGCCAACCTCTACAAAGCGAGTGGCATCCACAACTTCCACAGCGAGTGGAACAGGCAGCTCCACATTCGATGCCTCGACATCATTCTCAAACATCTCCTCAACATGAGGAAGAATCCACGCCCTACCTTGGGCCCTACCCACTGCCTCAGGGTCTACCTCGACCCCTAGCTTTGCTTCCTTGTGAATCCATCACCCAAGGAGCATAGCAACATGTAGTTGACACTTGTACAACTCCCCAACTACAAGTATGAGTCAGCGTTATGACTAAATCAACCACATCACTACGTCGGAAGATACAATTCTAACCCTACGTAAACAAGAGTCAAATCTAAAGGCCCCTCACTCCTCAAAGATTATAACTCCTAGAAGCTACTCTAAGCTCCTACACTTTGTTCAATGAGCCAACACTACCACGAAGACTCACATTCCAACTCTCACTTTGCATACCCAATGACTATATCAATACCGAAGAGCATCGGATGGGGATCCGGCTACTGAGACGGGCCATCACTTTCGAGGAGTATTGATTGTCACCAAATATGCACCTTACGCTCTGATACCAATCTGTCATCGCCCGATTTTTAACACAATTAAAAATCGATATATAACCCATAATTATACATACGTGAACGTTCAACCATCAATACCAATTACACGGAAAACTTTTTCCCTTTATACAACATACATATTGATGCCCCTGAACCCACTTTGTCAATATTGACCCGCCTACGTAATCATATATTACATAAGCTTACGAATTAAATTGTCAACAACAAGATAAAGCGTAAAAGCTCCTCGAGTTTACTACAAAGCGTAAGTCATAACAATGGCAAAGCCAATCAAAATTGCTTCCTACCCGTTCTGCGCCAACAAGATACCTCACCTTCAGCCACGATTTCCTCGACCTGCAAGATTAACCCCTACACCGTTTGAATAGTGCACTTAGGGTTGTCACACAACAAACCGGTAAGCTTTTGCAAGCTTCGTATGAGTAACTCAAAACAACTCACACCAAATCACGCGGGATAAAAGCCCGCACAACTCACGCCAAACACGAGGAAAACCTTTTGACTTCGTGAATAAGGAAAACATACCATGCTTCCCAAAAACAATACTCTTTTCCAAAAGGAAATCACAAAAGTCACACCATTGACAAAATCATATAAATCGTTAACCTAACAATTCAAATATGATTAATCGATCCAACTTTGGATAAAACACATAAGAACATCAATCATACCTATCGTTAACCTAACAAAAGCATATGATTCACATGTCCTCCCGTGACATTTAAAAGAAAGAATCCATGAAACTCTCTTTTAAAAACACATACTTGATGAGCATCGAGATAGCTCCTCGCTACCCCCATGATATACCAACAACAATTCAGTTCAAGCTAGACACACAACACATCAACACGAGATTCACCACGAAGCCACTAATACATCTATAGCCACGGTTAATCCCATAACTCCAAGACAATATGGTAACTAGGCTCGTAACACGTATAAATCATTAGTCACCATCTGCAACCTATCACTATCTGTGACTCTTGGTTTTCAGACCCGTCTGGTCTTAGAACCAACCGTTGGTCACCATCTGCGACCCATCCTTTTCGGACCCCATCCGGGTCTCAAGTCAGCGTTAAGTAAGTCACACGACCTAAAAAGCGTTATGACTATCTAGGTCCCGGCTTGTTGATGTCATAATTCGGTTCGACAAATACTTTTGACTTTTCAACCCACTCCACGTAGGACGCGTTGAAATGTCCAAAAGAGTCCACGAGGACTTTGACCTTTCAACACACTTAAACCTTTCATCGAGAAAGAAAATATAACCATAAGATGGAAATAACCATGGCTAGCGAGATGCCTCACTTTGGTACTCCAAGTCTTCAACCTTGGATCGCCACTTCTCAAGTCTTGGGCCGGTCACCATATGATTGATTCACCATCTTGGATGGCAAGACAAAAGCATATCGTGACTGACTATCGAGGAAACATAATCCAAAGGAATCAAGAGCCTCAAACTCCCCAAGAACAAGAGTTCGACCTCCAAGCTTAAAACTCTCGACCTCTAAGGATCATGACCACGAGCTCCAAGGCTAAAGCCTCGACCTCTAAGGCCACGCACATGCAATCATCATGAAGGAAACATGGAGCACCAATCAAGGAGAAATCTCACCAACCATGCCAAGTGTCAAGTTCCGACATAAGGCATGGCTCCTCGGCATGGCCACGAGCAATTCAAGGAAAAGGGAAGCTCTGGATGTGCGACACACATCTCTTGGCCCTTCACCAACCGAATCAGACCACAACGTGGTGACACGTGTTACCGAATCTGTCAAACCCATACCTTGGAGTGTCGATGGCGAGGAATTACGGGCCGACACCCGATTTTAGGGAAGAGCCCATACCATCCCTTTCCACCTCATCTACTCCTTCTCCTATAAATACCAAACCTTTACAAGCAGAAAGGGAGGACTTGACTCCCTCTTCTCTCCCAAAGCCATGCCAAAATGCATAATCTCTTCTCTCTCTTTCTCAATTGACATGTCAACTCCATTATTATGTCAAAATGCTTAAGCATCATTCTTCTTCCCCAATCTCCATAAATGTTCAAACACACTTATCTAACTTAGGCATCGGAGTGTGTTTGGCTAGGCTATAGGCCGTCCTCAGATAACCTTCCATCTTTTCACATTTGCAGGTCTTTTCCATGGAGCTCCGCCAGCTCGAGAGGGCGGATGCCCAACGTCAGTGGAGGTCGATATACGCCCAAGCCACGGCTGGATGCCCAACGTCGGGTGAAGGAAGTCCGAGGCAGAGACCACCTCATCTTCACCCAACAAGGCTTAGAGGCCCATCATCAGGTGAAGGAAGTCCAGACGAGACCATCAACTTCACCCAACAAGGAGCTTGGAGGCCTAGCATCCAGGTGAAGGAAGTCCGAGACGAGACCCTCGGCTTCACCCAACAAGGCTTAGAGGCCCATCATCAGGTGAAGGAAGTGCGAGACGAGACCCTCAGCTTCACCCAACAAGGAGCTTGGAGGCCCAACATCAGGTGAAGGAAGTCCGGTGACGAGACCCTCGGTTTCACCTAACAAGGAAGCTGGACTCCCAACATCGAGGCAAAAGAAGCCTGAGGCCATACATTCAGTCGCAAGAGGTGGGCGGCCAAGACTAGGCACATGACCACCGGGGCATACCTTCAATCACAAGCGAGGCGACCAAAGCTACTCATGTAGTCAAACTAATCGAAGGAAAAGATAGGCTCACTTGAAGAAAACAACCCCACCACTTTACACTTGGATTTCAACGGATCTTCCGTTGACTCGTTGATGCCAAATCGGCACCAACACGACTTTCCCCATCCCTGCTCACCATCTGTGACCCTTGGTACAAGGACCAATACATTTAAAATGAGTCACGCTTGACTCCAAAATGTAACATCAAACTCAATACTTTTCAAACAATAGAAAACATCTTTTTCCACAATATTGTTTCTATGAAAAGTCCCATTCAACAATAATATGAACCCATCATGCATATTATTCATCACACATCATCCACAAGAATAAATATATTTCACGTAAATATATATATATACGTAGTCATTATTCGCTCAGAATGCCTACTAATACCAACTATAGTTTTGCGGTTAAATAATTAACGCCAAAACAATAATGGTAATTCCGTTCATAATGAACCTTGTGAGATTACTCACCTCGAAACTCGCTAGCGTCTTCAATACATAACAAAGCAGACCAATCACAATAGCCGTCAAAGAATACTTAGTCAAGTACCTAAGGAAACACAACTCTGATTTAGTTAGCGAATCACAAGGAATAGCGTTGAAACCCTAAATCGAACCAAAATTCCCAAGGTGACGCCAATCAGCGAAACCACATCCGGTGACCTCCCAAAGTCTCCTAACACTTCCACGATCGATGTCTCCAAGCCACAAGTCGATCCGATGCTTAAATCCTCAAGGATTTGAATAAATTCACCGATATGAAGCGGTGAAAATCATAACAAATCCCATACGAACTCCAAAATCTTCATATTATATATCAAAGCGGCTGCGTATCGGCCAGTAGAAGATATATAGTACTAGAAACAGTTCCTTACATGGTAGGAACACCGCAGGAACACCGCCACAGCGGTGGCGCACCATACGCCGGCCAAAACTCAATATTTCACAAAACTCCCAACATCAAAAGCTTCATCTAAGCATGTTTGTGAACTTTTATAACTAGCTTCGAAGTCGAGAAAACAAGCATAAGGGATCAAAAACTACCTCACAAAGCTGTGAGCGATGAATCCAATGCAGGTTGAACCGATTTCCACGTAAATCGATCGAAACAAACACCATAGATCGATCAAGGAGCCTCCCACGAACCCAAGGATGGAAGCACGAAGCCTTGGCGTCGCCGGGCGTGTTTTCCGGTCGGGTCGAAAACACCAGCTGCAGCCTTGCCGTGCCGTGCGGTGGTTATCGCCACAAGAGGATGCCACGCGAGGCGACCGAGAAGGAGGAGGCTTAACCTGCTGACCAAGTTTCACGGCCGAGACCGCCCAGCGGTTCTTGCGGGAAAAAGCGGGTCGGATCAGCCGGGTTCGGGTCGGGTTAGTCGAAAAACTCGCATACGATGAAGGTGAGGTCGAGAGAGAAGAGAGAGAAAATGAAAGTTTCGGAAGAGGAAACTAAATGAAAATAGTAAGTTTCTCTTTAGGAAACTTTTATTTATACCAAAATGGAAACTTCTTCCGCTGGTCATAACTTTCTCATACGAACTCGATTTCCGCGTTCCACATGTCCACGAACTTCGTATCGGCCCAGCTCTACAACTTTCGTGAAGGAAGTTTTGAGGAGAATCTCAACGTATCAAAAGTCAACCTTTGCAACCCCTAAAGTCATCCTTTTCAAATAATAATTAAATGCGAAACACTTCCGCTCCGTCCACGAGCCACAAAACCTTCCAACAACCACTAATTAAATTCCGGAAAATCCTTGGAAAATAAATACGAATTTCCGGGGCATCACAATGGCATTCAGCACATTTTGGTTGGGAACCATCAGGGGGTTATTCTCCGGATTAATGGGTTATCGTTCCAGCGATTTGTAACTTCAAACTAGTTTCAACTTCGAAGTTTTTCCTTTGAATCTCGGCGAAGCAGGATATACCATTTTGCACTCACGCAGTAAATGAACTAGATGCAAAAATCCACTACTTTTCTATCCTCAATTTATCCGGCCAGTATTTGTTCCTTTTGGCTTGGTTATGCTCCAATAAAGAGAAGAAAAGCGTGCGTCGAGGAAAGTACAGGATTTCGGCGCCAAAAACTCTCTAATTACTAGGACTTTTCTCCAAACACAAGCCTGCATAATTTTTTTTTTTTTTTTTTTTGGATAAGAAAAGTTTAGGTAAAAGGGAGGCTTCCCTATACTACCAAACTAGATAGCTTGGGAATTTGGGGACGAAGAAAGTTTTTAAGCTAATGATGGAGATCACATTCACTATTAGATCTTCTTTGGGGTATAGAGCTCATTTCTTACCCTAAAGACACCTACTAAGAAATCTGAGAGCGTATTCAAGGAATAAGAGATGGTGGAGAGAAGAGTAAGGAAAACCTAAACTACTAGAGGATCAAAGAAAAAGAAGTCTCCTTGAATGAATGGCGTGTTTCTTGAAAGGAAATGAATGCGGCAATCTACAACTAAAAGGGTTTGAGGATGGTTGTTGTTTGGGTCCGAGGAAGGAAAAGAATGGAAAGTGTTGGAGAGAGTGTCCTTGTTTTTGAACCTTAATCTCAACAAAGTTTTGTGAATGCTGTCAGATTTTCAAGATTTTTTTTCCAATTGCAGACCAAACTTTGAAAAATCACCCGAGAATTCATTTTACGATGAAAAGAGTTGAAAATTTCCATATCCATTGTTAAGTAATTAATAACCAAACATAAACATATAAAAATTCATGAATTTTGAAGATCAATAGGAACCATAAATCACATATAAAACAAAAATCCGAACTATTTATCGGAAACCATAATTAACACTCAAATCCGACACTCACGTCGGAAATCAAATAACATTCAACTAATCATAATTCATAAGTCATAATAATCAACTAATATTCAATTCGTCGAACATGAATGCGTAAATCATAAATTCAAATTCTATCACGAACTCCAAAACCACTGAATCAATAATTTGTTGGGGATCCGAAGTCACATTGGAATGCGACTCAAACTTCACGGGTTTACCCAAGTTAATTATTCTAACGTCCTAATGAAAAATCACAACAATCTAGCGGTTGGATTTCCATAAATCGATACTTTCGAAAATCCGAATTCTGGAAATTTTCGATCGTTTCCCAACATTCACCAAAATCAACATAAAAGGGCCAGGGCAAACCTACGACCTCAACCCAATAGGATTTCATTTAAATCGCCTGTCCCATTGCCCAGCCCATTGGTATGGAATTATGCAGGGGCCAGTTTCTAGATTACCCACCAAATGAGAGATTGTTGGTAGCGGGGATCGAACTTATGTGGGTTTACACCTAAGTCTGCCTTGCCAACTGAACCAACTCTCATTAGCCAAGCCTGCAAAGTTAAACTAAATTTGGAAGTTTTCGTCACGGATTTGCAGCGATAATTACGGGCCGTTGAACTGCTCTGATCCATATTTCTACAATGAACTTCTCGTCTTGAATCAAAAGAACACCATAGCATGCTTACACACGCACTTGTAGTACCTTAGCATGCAAAGACCACAACCGGCAGTGGCAACTGGCCCAAAATCCTCATTGATGAACGAAAAGGCTAGGAAGTTCTAGTTTTTACGCGTTCGAAACCCTGTTTAATTCTTTTGTTACAAGCAAGAGTGGAATACTAGAATCTACAAGAATTATGATATACAACTTACAACAAAATTTGTTTAAAGAATGTGCAAGTGAATTAGTGTGTTAATTAATTTATACATGCTTTAGAAAGAATTCCATGGTGATGAACAATTGTCTCTAAAACGTAGCGACTCAAATAAGCTTGGATCCAGATTTAAGAGCAGGGTGACTGCTTTTTCTGTACTTCCAACAATGAATAAGTGGCTATTACTTGGTTGAAAGTGACGAATTCAGGCAATGGTGGTTTTGAATGATTATGACCGAGTTTCTCTTATCAAGGGTGAGGACCTGTGTGATTGGGAGTCTTTAGGACAGGTTTAATTTGGACCTTGATGAGCAAGAGTCTAGAGTTGACTTAGTCAAATCAGTCTAGCATTAATTTTATGTCATCTCTTACTATAAAGATTTATTTTAGCTAAACAATCAGCGGGTGAAGTTCGCTTCTTTCATGATTGTGATAATTTAAAATAAAATAAAAACAAAAACATTTTCAAAAGCTTCAGAAAGAGCCTAAGCAACATCTTCTACAATCTTTTTATGATCTTCAAACATGTTGTCTATAAACATGGGCAGTACATAGCCATATATAATCATGAATAAAGGTCTTTTCTTTTCTTTTAAATTTTCTTTTGATATATGGAGTTGAGTGAATTTACAAATGTCCCATAGTATGAAAATGACGTGAGTGAAAAATTACAAATTCTAAATATCTAGTACCTACCGTACAGTGGGAGTGAGTACGTAGATGCATGTGGTCATAGTTTCAACTAATGCAAATCCAATTATGTCCAATTAAAATCCCGTGTGCTCTATATTACTATCAACGGGGGTATACCTTCCCATATTTAATGACTTAGTGACGTAAGGAGGGACGTGTATTGCACATGATCCATAGTTTCATACGATAGATTTTATTTTCGAATTTTGAACATTCCACATGTTTTTGTATCTGGCCTTGCGTGACATGCAAAGTTTGTCAACATAATAATGTGAAGTGCTCGCCACTTCAAACGACTAAATGCTGCTATATTGTCCTCTTATATACTACCTCTTCTTTCCAACCAGTAAGTATGGACAGTAAAAATGATATTTTGTTATATGCGTAGCGAAATTATAGGGTTGAGAAGTAACATGTGATGCCATTTTTTTGTAAATTCGATGTTATTTTAATCCCTCAACTTATTATATTTTATCTATTTTATCAGTTAATATATATTAGTTCTGCGATCACATGCTCTCTGCATGTGTAATTTAAAAATTTTCGTTGTTAAAAAAAAGTCATTAGTTATTGCAGAAAGAGAATAGTAGGAGAGAAAAGTGAGGTTGTAGAATCATTTCTTTTTAATTTTCTAATAAAAGTTTATTTTATAATTGTCCTATTTATTCTTGTAATTTAATTTATTCTTAAAGTTTTTAATAATTCGAGGGGTTAAATCTATCAAAATTTTCAGCTTTGGCTAACAAAGTCTATTCTCTTAATAATAGTACACACACACACACACACACACACACACATACATACATGTCTTCTATAGTTCTATGCTAAGGAGGGTCTTTAACTTACCTTAAGAAAGCGAATTTTTAAATTTTGACAACTTTTCGATTGTATATTCACATATTAAGGAACATAATTTCATATATATATATAAATATATATATATATATATATATATATGTATGTATAATTTTATGGCCTAATATGAAAAATGGATGGTTTATAGTAAAAGATCTTTCATATTCACTCTGGACACTGATACTAAGAAAGAGAATACCCGAAACTTCACTCAGTTTTCGACATCCCTTGAAATCTTATTCGATTAGGACTTCAGATGGAGTAACTAACACGTATATTGACTATGTGGACTCAAATTCTTACTTAATTGAAACCTACTCCTATTAACCTTATCAACAAAACCTACTCAAATAAAGTATTTACTAGTTTATACCTTTTCTTTCAAAAAACTAGTTTATGAAGAAAAAGAAAAAGAAGGAGACCGTGGGTCTCACAAATTGATCACTCTTCTCCCACGTACTCGATCACTCTTCCAGGCCAAGAAGTCTATAAATAGGGAGGGCCAAGCTTCAAGAACTTCACTCAGAAATCAATCACCTCTTGCATACCTTCCTACAAACTCTAAGCAATCAAGAGAGATCGAGATGGCATTCTCAAAGAATTTTCTTCTTGTCGCCCTTGCCTTTGCTGTTCTCCTCATCTCTGCTGAGGTCTCGGCTCATCGTGACCTAGCTGAGGCTACTACTACTACTCGTGAGTTTCTCACTTTCTTAATCAACCAGTATCGAATTACAAGTTATAATTTAACTTGTATTATATTTGTTTTCCATCCCTTTCTAACGTATAGATTTTTTTTTCGAGTGTAGAAAAAGCCAACACTGACGGTTACGGACATGGCGGCTATGGAGGCGGAGGATATGGACATGGAGGAGGGAGGATATGGACATGGAGGGAGGAGGATATGGACATGGAGGCGGAGGATATGGACATGGAGGGACATGGTGGAGGCGGCGTGAGGACATGGACCTCATGCTGTTGAGACTGAAACTAAGAACTAGATGATGATGACCCTTTGTATGCATGCAGTTGTGTGTATATTGCACTATTGCAGGCGTACGTACCTGATCTACAAGGCTATTAATATGGAAGCAGTAGTAGCTTGTTTCGAATAATAATATGTATTGGTTGAGCAGTCCATCAAACTCTCAATCGATCATATCTTTGTAATATGATCCTCGTATGTTCATGTTATGAACAATCTATGTTCCACTTAAATTAGCTGAATTCATGCTTGACTACCTCAATAAATATATATTACAAAATCCAAATCAGAGAGTGTGTGGGAAAAAAACTAAATTGAGAGTGCACCTAATAACAATTTAAAGAGAATATATAATGCCCGCCAGAATCACTAAATTTAACCCTTGAAATTGGCGTTCTTCCTCATTATAGCTATTGCATGCAATCTGACAAGAAAGTTTCTTTTTCCACAAATTAACTCCAAAAGCCTAAGCCTACTCTCTCCCTCACGAAAGCACTGTATATTTTCCCTCGTCATTTTCAGCTTCATTAGTATTTGGACATATTTTTGTTTGTTGGCTGCTGCCTGCATTTTAAATTTGTGATTTTGTGCATTCTTCCATGATTATAAAAAAATAATGCCCATATGAAGAGCAGAAGAGTCTAGTCCAACCAGTTTTAGGGTTAGCCTTTGACCTAAATATCTCTGAGTTTGAGCCATGAGACTGCTTATATCCTTTTGAATCAATTAATTTCTAATTGAAGACCAACAAAGGGAAATAAGTATGCCCTGAAGTTGAAACTCATAAGAGCTTATAAAACATTATCACTTATATCTAAAACTAACATTACTGTGGATGATCTAGCAAAGAGCGGTCATGATTTACTTAGACATGTAGTAGAGAGAGAGAGAGAGAGAGAGAGAGAGAGAGAGAGAGAGAGAGAGAGAGAGAGAGAGAGAGAGAGGTTTTCTCTTAAATGCACTCCCTATTTTTATTTGAGAAGTTTTAAATACACACCCCTAATTACTTAATACACACTCCATACTTACACCACCCATTTAATTTCTCATTCTAATATTCTACTAAATACACAACCCAAAGTACCTAAAATATCCTTAATCTCAAAAATTATGAAACATCCTATTATTTGACTATATTAAGGCTACTATTTAATATAATTAGTATATTCTAGTATATTGATGTTTTTAAATGACCATATTGATTACTTGTGTTACTTATCAAGAAATCCATAAAGATTTATTATTGTTTATTTTAAATAGATGCATATAAATAAGTTTTATATTATTTGAGTTCTCATCGACCAAACACCATGTTGATCAAGTATAAAATTATGAGTTGAACATTTAACCAAAACTATATCACTAGTTTCTCTCCAATGGGTGGAACTACAAAGTTGTCATTAGAGGGGCCAAACAAATTAACAATTACAAAGTTTTTTCACCCATGATGTTTTATATTAGAAAATAAATGGATTAATCGTGATCTTTTTTGTTTTGAATCAATGAAAAATGATTGTCATTATAAATCTCAGGCCAGAATGGCTAGTACATACCTCCGCTACCATTGTGAATGGGATAGACAAGAGGTTGTGGGGTGCCACATGGTACATAGGGACTAGACCATTCATTATACAATCAGTGCTCACTTATAAAAGCAAGCCTATTACTACGATAACCTAGGACGTAGTAATAGACCGAAATAAAACTATACTCATTAGTGCCCGAAAAGAAACCTAACAAGCATAGTCCCTAGAAAGGGTTATTGAAAGCAACACTACTAACAATCTATAGCCCAAACACTTAGCCCAAATGACAAAGTGAAGGCCCGGGCCAATAAATAGCAGCCCTAAAGGACATCCTACCAAGGTCCAACAGCGAAGCCCAGCCCATCTTCTCTCCACAGCCCCAAGCCTTCAAGCTCCACGCCGTCATGCAGATTGCCGCCGTGACCGCCTCGCCACGCCACCGCCTCCAGAGCTCGCGCCCAACCCAAAAGAGAGGGCGAACCGCACTACGCAATTGAAACTCAACCCCAACCTGGTATAGGTCGCACACTCACTACCGCCCGAGCGAAATCCAAATTGCAATCGTTGGATCAAAATCCAGCCGCCGCCATCCTGATTGCAACCTAGCCGGCCTCAGAAGCCAAGATATCTTAACGAAACCCCGCGCCGCCCGATCTGAACGGTATGCCGCGAACCTCCAGCCCCAAAGTACTGTCTCAATCCAAATAAAGCCAGCCACCTATCAAAACCATAAGCAAAGATCCCAGAGGGCTACACCATGTGTCTCCCCGTCCGCAGCATCACCACGACATCAAAGGCGGCGCCGAGAGCCACCGGGACGAGGGCTAGAGCTGCCTTTGCGCCCGCAAACTTAGTGTTCTCGAGAGAGAGAATAGCCGATAATAGGGTTTATTTGGAATTTGATTAATCGTATCTCTTAGAAAAAAGAAAGAAAAGGAAATTAACTAAAAAGGGAGTAAAACTATCCGTTTAAAAACATTTAATACCATTGATTTTGCAATTCTAAATATTATGGCTTCTAACCTCATTTAATTACAATTTATTTAAGAAAAAAATTAAATTAGATAGTTTCTAACTTTTATTCTTGTACTAAATTAGGAGGCAATGTATAGAAATTTGTTGTGTTTATCTAACTATTTATACATAAATGATTCTATATAAGGAAAATATGATTTTTTCTTTCTAATGCATAGATGTCTGTTTTGGTCATTCAACCTACCTACAAAAATCTAATTTGAAATATAAAATAATAGGGATGTGTATTTAAAATTTCTTTTTATTTTTAATTCTATTATATGTTGTTGTAAAGATTTTTTCTTTATAGTGCGTGAGTATTTTTAGTGAGACCTTCAAATTTAATAATTGGAATGAGAAACACGCGAACCGAACCGAATTGAGTTGATATACAAAAGTTAATCAAAAGAAACTCAAGCCCGATGCTTGCAATACTTTTTCGGTTAGTACTTTTTCCGAGCATCCATTAAAGTATGGGAAGATAGGTGGCTTCCTCGTCCCAATTTATTCAAACCATATGTGCGGCCTCCAACCACTTGAGTGGAGTTTGTTAGTGATCGATTGATTGAGACTCTTATGCGTGGAAAGCATCTCATTTGTAGTCTATTTTTCACCTGAAGATTGTGAGATAACACTACTAGCAAAATTAACTATACACCTTGATTAGAATCAGTGAATATAACCTCCAATAGTTCTTGAAATCCGTGTGGAAAGGCCAATAGCCACCCTACACTCCACAGATTTAATTTCTGTCCCATTTGAGGGGGTGACCTTTGGTCTCTCCCCGCTGATAGAAAAATCAGTGTGGATTTTTCTGTGGGACCCATCATTGTAGGCAAAATACTGGTCTCTCCGTAAAGAAATTAGAATCCGTGTGAATTGTTACGGGGGCCCACCACATTCATATAACGAGAATTAAGTTATTATTAAATTTTTTAATTCTTGTATTATTTTAGCTTTTGTAATTTTTAATTGCAAAATTATTTTAGTGATAATATTTCATTCTGGGTTGATTGGGTTACGCCATTGATGGAAGCGATTTCCATGTAGAAAGCTCAAAGATAAAGCCATTAATGAACTGGGCACCTGTTGAATATAACAAAGCGAGAGTCACAAACCATAACACTTATACCTTTGGGAGTTTACGTTATGCGATTATCAATTTCTATTGAAAGGGACCAAACTTATACAGCTTATACCTTTGGGATTTCTACGTCTCGACTTCTTCAAAAAGCAACGCTTATTTCTTTGGAACTCTCACAACCCTCTTCAATCTCAACTTTCTGCAACAAAACCCAAAAGCCAGAATCTCTTTTAAGTAACCAAAATCCAATACCCAAATATTATTAGTCAAAATTAGAGACAAATTACGAGAGAATTAGAGAGAGCGAGAGGAACGCACCTTTTCCTTGAGCTATGGCGGGTTGGCGTGAAAGCAGATAGCCTTGAGATGGACTAGATCTGGCGGTCATCATAAGCCATCCTTTGAAACTAAAAAGAAAATCACGAGATTCAAAATGCTCTCTTGTTGTTGATTGAAATCAAGTTATCAAAAGATTTCATTGAATTAATGTTATAAACAAGAACACAACAATCAGCACCGCGATAAAATGCTACACCAAGGCTCACGAAACCGTTCTTGACCAGCGGTATCCCGGATCTGTAAGGTGAAGAGCCTATCTTCGAACTGCACTTCTTTCGTCAAGAAATCGGCTCCAATAGTCAGCCTTGTATTGATTCTTTGAACTTCTTATTAACATATTGATTCATCACGGAAGTCTTCCCAACCCCGCTTTGTTGCGAGGATGATGACCTTGAGGAGCTTAGCGGAGAAAGAGAGTGAAGTGGATCTAATTTTCAAGTTTTTCTAGAGGTTTCTTTCGAGAAGGAAGCTGGTGGTCTTCTGGTCTTATGGGTCTTCCGTAAAAACAATGATGTAGTGAAATTATAGTAAACAAACAATAATGAAATATGCATCTTCTTTTTGAGATAAACATTTTATTAACTCTCACTCACACAGGATAGTATGACATACAAACACTGCATACACATATATATGTGTGAGGTAGTTATTATCCTGAGATATATGTGTGAGATAAGTATTATCCACAGATATTTGTGAGTCTACGTTTTATTTTATATTGATTATATTTCTTGTACTATAAATAAATTCTAATTTATACAGATATACGTATGTGCATCTATGTTTTCACATATATCGATAAAATTTTACATACGGATATTTGTGAGTATTCTAAATCACACAGATTTTTTGTGGCTAATTGAAATCAGAATATAAAAACTAATTTATTATTCACAAATATCTGTGTGTAAAACCTTAGTCACAGATATCTATGAGTCTAAAATTAGTAAATAAATTATATTTTTATTACTAGTCACAAATATCCGTGTATAAAACCTTTATCACCGATGTCTGTGAATATAAAATTATTTAATAAATTATATTTTTGTTATCACTCACAATTATCCGTGTCTAATACATTTCTCACGGATATACATTATCTAATGAATCACGTGGGACACACGCAGATATACGTGAGAAATTTATTTCACACAGATTTCGGTAGGTAATAGTGTGAACATGTGCACGGAGATATACGTGAGAAATTTATTTCACACAAATTTCGGTGGGTAATAGTGTGAACATGTGCTTATGTAGGGTCCAGTTAATCAATTCACACTGATATCTGTATGTACAAATCAAATCCCACGGATGTTTTATCGGTGTGAAGGTCAGTGTGTATAAAATCGGTGTGGGTTGCTCATTTTTTGCTGGTAGTGTAATTACTTCAATTCCTCTAAGTTTTCGGCTTCCTCCTCGATCGCATAATTTGGCATTATGATCCCAAAGGTATTTTTTCTGTTAAAAGTGTCTATGTGGTAGCAAGGGACAGGATTCTACAAATCAATAATGGGGCATCTTCGTCTTCATTGTCACAATATTCATCTCAGTTGTGGGGGTCAATATGGAAAGCTCATGTGCCTGCTAAGGTGAAGGTATGTATGTGGAGAGCGTGTAATAATATTCTTCCTACTCGTTCACGCATTCAAACTAAAGGAGTCCATGTTCTGAATACTTGTGTGTTATGTGAAGAAGAAGGTGAATCCATCCTTCATATTGGGCGTGGTTGCTCCTTTAGTAGGCAAGTATTTATGGCCTCTCCACTACAACTTTCTATTAACCATGACTTTACAAACTTTAAGGAATGGTTTTTGTCTTATATGGAGCATTTTACAAAGGAACAAGTTGATCTATTTATGGTTTTATTTTGGACTATTTGGATGACAAGGAATGATACGCTCTGGCATGATTTGGAGCAATGTTTTCAAAGGCGAAAGGCGAAGGCGTCTTGCTAGTGCCTCACGAGGCGAGTGCCTCAAAGGCGTTGAGGCGACACGCCTTTCCGCAAATATTATTCCTAATATATTACATTTATAAATAATATGAAAACACATAAAAATATAATCTAATAAATAAAATATCAAATTATTGAATTATTTGGGCTATTGGGGCTGAATGTAAATGGGTCATTATCTTTTGCATGTTTCCTACTTGACTACCTCCATTGGATTGGCCCAAATGTTTTTTCCAGAAAGTTACTTATCAAAGCGACGTCATTTTGATCAGAAGAAAAACAAAATAAAATAAAACCAGTTGACTTCATCTTCTACCTTAGCCTCCTGCAGCATGAGGCTCGAGTTTTTGCAAAAATGGCCACCCCATACGCTTTTCATGCGCTTTTTCCCGATGCACGCCCTAGTTTGGACTAAGCGAAGCGATTTCCGGTCGCTTCACACCGAAGCGGCGCCCGTCTTGGCGCTCGAGGAATCGCCTTTGAAAACATTGGTTTGGAGAGCTCCCCTGCTGATGTTAGTATTAAGGGTATCGTGAGGCTTCAAGCTTTTCACGCTGCAAACCCTTACCACAAAACTAACCGTAGGCAGACTAGTTTGTCCTTCTTTGGACTCCTCTTCCTCGGGCTTGGCTTAAAGTGAGCGTAGATGGAGCCTTCAATGCCTCAATGAAGATGGGTGGCATTGGGTTGGTGATCACGTGATTCTAGTGGGCATTTTGTGGCTGGTCATGCTGCCCTCTCACACAAATATAGTCTCTAGAGCAGGTTGAGCTTATGGCAGTCCTTCTAGCTGTACACTTTGTCCTTGCTCATGGGCTTCAACCTGTGGTCTTTGAATCGGACTCATTGCAAGTTGTCAAATCGTGCAATTTGGTATCTTCTAATTTGTCTATCCTTGGGTATTTATACGCAGGATGTTACACTTTGCATCTCTTGCAGACCTACCTGGCTCTACACTTCATCATGTGTATCGTGGAAGCTAATGAAGCGGCTCACCGTTTGGTTAAGTCAAGCTCTTAATTACGCTAGTCCACGAATCTTGGTTTACAACACCTCCGTGTATTATATCGGATGTGTTATTTGTTGATTGTAACCATATTTGATTATAATAAAAGTTGTGCGTCTCCTCTTCAAAAAAAAAAAACAGAAAGAAAAATAATTAAAAACTTTTAAAAAAAATTAACCAAAAGCATATAAAAGTTATATAATTATTAGATAGGGTTGATTATTATAAGCTTTAGTTTCTATTATAAGCTCTCAAACACTACATAATTGTCCATAATCTTAACTATATTTTGAGTCCTATGCTTCTTTAATTTTCTATTGCTTATTAAAACTTTTAAAATTCTATGATTTTTAGGTTAATCAATCTCTATTGTAAATGAAGTTTACTTTACTTATTTATTTATTTTCTCATAGATTTAAATTTCTCTGGACTTTTTGTCATTCAATGCATGTTATTTGGTGGAAATCAATTGTAGATATTACTAATTAGGATAAGAAATAATTGTTGTAAATTGTAATCAATTGTTAAAGTCAAGCGTGATTGAAATTAACTGAAACCGAATAAAACCGAGAAGAGGTGTGGTTTCAATTTTGTTTAAAATTTTTTATCAGTTTTTGATTAATGGTTTATACTCAAACATTGAAAATATATCAAACCGATTCCATCCCTAATTGGACCTCCATTTTTCCTAAATTATCGTACATATATAACCAAACATAAAATGAGTGGGATGAACAAAAAATAAAATTACTTCAAATTCACTAAATAAAAAGAAAATTACTTCAGATTTGAGCATTGATGACAATATAGCTAGGAAAATTACCAATACCAAGTACCCAACGTGCATGCAGTGAGTCGGATAAAGACTGCAGTCCAATCTGTACAACAAAATCCAGGCCCCGCTTCCATACTTGAGCGTCAAGTGACGCAGTGAGTGACGCAGTGAGGGACGTATGCCAGTCTGCCACTATGCTTTGCTTGGCTATCTATCCGGTATTGTAATCTTCTTCTTTGTTTCCCTTTGGTCAGAAAAAGCCAAAGAAGATCTGATGAAAAGGCCAGAAACCATAAACCCCTCTAATTACTAGTCGACTACAGAGATCAGAGATGCTTGCCGACAGTGTGAGCAGCTTCCCTATTCAAACTCTGCGGCCACGTACATACACGTATGCAATGGCTTTTGGCCTCTACTTTTAACTCAATTAATTAATGCTAACACACCACGCACTGTAAGTCCTGTAGTGTTAGTTCTGTAGTGATCATCAAATTTTTTCAACCCGATGAAATCCTTCCCTCTTTATTTATTAAAAGATCTAGTTTATCATCACCGACGTGTTTGTTGTTATTTGCCGCGTGATATTTGATACTAGTTAATTAATCGAATCATCATCAACTGCCTTGACTTAGAGTTGATTGATAAAAAGTTAATTTAGGAATTTTGTGGTATGCGGAGCATCGATGTCGATGGATCTCACACATATATATCCAACATATTGGTAATCCAGTATATGAAATCACCAATGTTCTGATCTATTGGTAAACTTGCTAAGGGACATAATCCTATTTGAATATATATTCAGAGTCAGAATAAGGTTGCATGTAGGCGACATATCTCTCGTGGGTGACTTACTTCTAATTGTATCAAGATTTTGATTTTATCACGAACCTCTATATATTAGATTGGAGAAAAATTAAGTCATTCAATTGTATTAAAAAATATATTGAATAAACAGTAACCCAGACCTAATTTAGTTCAAAAAAAAAAAATCAATTGCGTAGTACAGTTTAATGAATGGGCGGCTTTGATAATCACTGGTCTGTTGTCATGAATTTCAGCCGATTTTCCACATGCATCCCTTGAAATCTTATCTGCATGTGTGATTAAGACTGGAGGGTCAATTATTTTCTGGTCCTCGATCTCCCTGGAAATCTTCTGTACGTGGACTCCAATTCCGTACATGATTGTAATTTACTAAGCTAGCTAGTATCTCAATCCTCCTATCTATCCACCTTATCAACAAAACCAAATAATTAAAAACATTATTGATAAATAGGTAACACGTCCATACTTTCTATTGCAGAACGACAAAAGAAATTTAAAACGTAGGCGTCACAAATTGACCTCAATCTTTGACTTTTTCTCACTCACTTTTCGATCTCTCCACTCTCTCTTGCAGCTATTGCCTATAAATAGGGAGCGCCAATCTACATTAAGTTCACTCCAAACTCAATCAGCTCTTATATTGCCATTCACAGATACAAACTGTAAGCAATCAATCAACTGAGAAATGGCGTACTCAAAGACTATTCTTCTTGTTGTCTTTGCCGTTCTCCTCATCACTGCTGAGGTCTCAGCTCAACGTGACCTAACTGAGACAACCACTCCAACTACTGGTAAATTTTCTATCCGGAATGCTTTCATAATTTCCTAAAAATTATTCATGTAATAATCAATTTGTGAGTTAATTGAGGCATGCATGCATATATAGAGTGAGTCAGTGAGGGTTATTGTGAATTACGAGATATATGATTTACGTACGTATATCATCTTTCGTCTTTTTCCTTTTTGACACTTCAAAAAAATATATTTTCGAATGCAGATGGTAGCGAGGCATACAATAGAGGAGGCAATGGAGGGAAATGGAGGGAGGCAAGGGAGGAAATGGAGGATACGGAGGAGGAAGCAAGGGAGGAAACAGAGGAGGCAAGGGAGGAAATGGTGGATACAGAGGAGGAAGTAATTAATGGAGGAAATGGAGGTGGCAAGGGAGGAAACGGAGGGAGGCAAGGGAGGCAATGGAGGAGGCAAGGGAGGAAATGGCGGCAATGGAGGAAAGGGAGGAAAGGGAGGGCGGGCATGGAACCGAAATCGAGAACTAGATGATGATCCAGCTGCTGCAAAGTATTAGGAGTGGAAGAAGTATGCACTAAGCTTGTTTGCTAATCAATAAATTTGTATTGGTTGAATAGTCCACAAAACTCTCAATCATATCTTTGTAATTTGATCCTCGGATCAACTTGTTATGTTCCACGTACTATCTATAAAACCACTTAATTTGCTGCGTTTATAGTGTAAATTATAGTGTTAATTTGTTGTGTGCGCCAAAATACACATACACTACAAATCCTAATAACAATTTAAAGTTAATTAAGAGATTTAAGAAAAACAATTAAAAGAGGAGGTTTACCTGACATATACATGTATTAAGGGTGTGACTATTGTCACTCTACCATTTTCTTTGTTCACCCTACTTGCTCATTACACCCTACATTTTAATTTGGGCTAAATAATGGATTTACTATCCTATTGTTTTGGGATCAAAATCAATTCAATCCCTAAATTTTTCAATTTCATCAAAAACACTCATGCACTACCAAATCTTATCTAATATGTCATTCCATCAACCCTCCGTCAAATGGAGACATTAAACAGTTAACATGGCATGCCAACTTAGGAGCAGTGGGACCCACTTAGAGAAAAAAATTCAAAATTGTCCCTGACTCTTTTTAATCCAGATTTCACCCAAAACTTGTACACATAAAAATACCTAACTCTATATTTGAAATCTCCTCCATCTTGGAGTCTTACCAACAAACATAATGAGCTTCTTTTTTTTTTAAAATTTTTGTTTAGACCTTTTCTAGTATGAACAACTTTTGCAAAGTTCACAACTTCGAAAGGAACACCATTCATTCCGAAAGTAATAATTTCTTATACATTTGAAAGTATAACAAAAATGAAACTTTCTTAAAATTCCAAAAGACTTAGCAGCCAAATGTTTACAACATTTCAAATAGCTCTAATCATTTTAACAAAAATTAGAGCAAACAACCAAGCAACACAAAACAAGGTTATGCGAAAGATGTTAGCGCTTGCTAATGAAACATTGTAGTTCCACCTTTTTCTCCCTTGCTTAATTCTACCTGATCCTCAAAGATGATCTTGAAGGTGTTGGAGCTTGCCCTTTGATGCTTTAGTTGATGCCGAAGGTGTTGTGCTTGTTAAGGTAGATGTGGCAGCAACTTTGGTAGACTTTAAAGTTGTGGTATTTGCTCCTTGTCTCCTCAATGCCTTCAATTCAGCCATCTTCTTCTACACTCCACATAAATAATGACAAAAACATATGCCTCAGACCATTTATTCATCAACACATACATACCAAAATTTGAGCTTTAGGACCATATTCATCAACACATAAATACCAAAAAACAGAACATGGCCCTTAATATCAAGCTTATTCATCCAATAAATACATACAAATTAAAGCAGGGAACATGTTATCAGAATCAGAAACAAAATTAGAAATTAGAAACATTATAATCTGAAACTTATGATCGAAATTAGAAACAATATCATCTAAATATGTGGTTTTGACATTTTACTTCTTTTGACAACCATTTATTCATCAACACATACATACCAAAATTTGAGCTTTAGGACCACATTCATCAACACATAAATACCAAAAACAGAACATGGCCCTTAATATTAAGCTTATTCATCCAACAAATACACACAAAGCAGGGAACATGTTATCAAAATCGAAACAGAATCAAAAATTAGAGACATTATAATCTGAAACTTATGATCGAAATTAGAAACAATATCATCTAAATATGTGGTTTTGATATTTACTTCTTTTTGACAACCACTTCTAACATTGCATCTTCAAAGGAAATTCAGTTAGCGATCACTTGTATATCATCCTGTATGCGGTAAAAGAGAGCTCAAAAGAATCATCAGAAAATCGAGGAAACAAAAGATATTTTGTTTATAAAATATCTGCAAGCAGATTCTGGAGAAGGCTAAGAAGGTCATAAAATCCAACAAGTATCCATTACATTTGAAATATAGTGATCGACCAACGAGATTTGCAAGACTAAAAGTATATATTGATAATAACCAAGTAACAGAGGTTTGGTTCTCTGCATCTGAACAAGTTGAAACTTTCTTCCTCCAAATATTTCAATTCTAAAAATGATCTTTGACAAGTGGTTTAAGAAGTGAGACACTCAATAAGACATTAAAGTAAAGGTACAGACAAATAATTGAATTTCAGCAATTACGAGTATCAATAGCCATAGACCAAAAACTCAACCAAAAGTTGATAATGAGACATAGAAGTCGATTGGAAATAACAAATACTAAAAATAGTGACGCATGAACTAATATTTCAAAGCTATAAGACACAATCAAACATATCTCATAGTTGCACTTTTTACATGGCAATGATCATTTTATATATGATTAGGCTAGTGAATTCTGCTACTTTTACTTTTGGAATATCTACTAGTCCTCCATAAACTTAGGAGCACTGCGAGGGCACGACATAGCCCAAAACAATCTAAGAAGACATTGGTTCATCCACGAGTTCACAAACCTCATAAAAGTAATTACATATCTAGAATTTTTGATTTAGTTCTAATGCTATCCACGAGAGGCTGAATATGAAATCCCAACGGATGCACTCTATACAAACAAAAGTAACTGATAGAACACTTAAGATTCACACAATCGTTAAATTAGATGGGAGACCCAATTTTGAATTTTCGAGACCTAATTTCAAACCCGAAACCCTTTAATCCCAATTTACAAAATTTGAAACCCAAAACTCAAACCCTTTTTTTCCCAATTTTAAAATTTCTCGAACACCAATTTCAAACCCTAAACCCGAAATTTTAATCCCAATTTAGAAGATTTGAAACCATAGAACAAAACCTTAAATCACAAACTCACACGTGATTGCACGCATTTCTATGCATGTAATTGTATCTAAAACACTTTCGAAATAATTTAATTCTCAAGTCAATTATTATGTAATTAATCTATTTTTTATTTATTTTGTAGAAAATAGCGGAGTTAGCAAAACTTGAGAAAAAAATGGCAGAAAATGGTGAAGATTTGAGTTTTAACAAAAGGGCAGGAAATTGTGGATATGTTAATTGTTTAATTAAGCTTAATTACTTAATTAAGCTTAATTGGATAATTAACAATACACAAGACAACATGCAAAAGAGTGGGTTAATTACCCATTGACCATTGGTCACTTGACACGTGGCAATCCTTTTCCATTTCATTCTCTCTTTTCCAAAACCTGTCAGCATGTGGCTTCATTCAATTAAGCAACCACACCCCTTTCATCTTTTCCTAGCCTTAGGATTATCCATTGCTCTGATCCCAGCCACCCATCATATCCCACTACTCACCAGCCACCACAATTATATAACCCATTCTCCTCTCTCTCGAGATATCAACACCCAGCGCTGCACTTCACATTTTCAGTGCTGCCCTCTCCCAACAGCCACCATCACTCTTCCTTTCCTCACAATTTTTCATTTCTATTTCTATTTTTCATTTCTCTTTTCACTCACTTCCTCACTAACAAATCTTCATCACTTTGTCAAGGAGTATCAAGATTTGAGTTTCAATAAAAGTGAGAAGTTATAAATCAAGACTTGTCATAATTGCTCTATAGTAATTTGTGGCTTGTTCTTGTTACTTCTAACTTCTCTTCACCTTTCTCTATTTAATTTGATGAATATTGTTGTTGATTAGTTTATGGGTAGTGAGTAGTTTATTTAGAAAACTAGGGTTTGAGCCCTAGCATGGATTTTATGTAATAAATATGTTTTGATTTAATGGTTTTCAATCTTGTGTGTTTGACATATGTTCTATTCTATAATACTTGACTTAGATGCATGATTAGGAGCTTGATTAACTCTTGAATGTGTAGATGAGCATGTTTAGAAGAAATTAAGGGAGCCTAATCACCTTTCTAATTTATGGCTAAGACACTTGTTTTAGAACATGGTTAGTTACAATACCAATTTTGATTGCCGTATTGGCTAGCTTGGGAACCTTGATTCTAGGACTCTTAGCCTTTTGGTGCAACTAGAGGCCCTAGCAAAGCTCTAGATTGTCCCAATTGAGTTTCTCGACCCTTGATCCGGAGTAGGAATACCCTTTTAAGGAATCTATTGACCCATGAGCCTTGGGTACGGTTCTTGATGCCATTATGGATTGAATGACCATTATCGGAATATATTTGTGTAAGTATATTGGCCCATTGCCATTCAACAAATGATTTCCCATTCACGACAAGGAAAGCGGAGCTTCAAGAAAGAGAAAGATTACAAGATCGGATCTTGAAGAAAGATCAAGCCAAATCAGTCAACGATCTTGAGTTTAATGTGTATTCATTCCATATCGGTTGGTATAAATTGATATGCATATAGGTTGTATTGAGTCAATAATCTCTTTGCATTAAAGTGGTTTTAACATGCATATCAATTTGAGATCTTGTTTAGGAAAATGTCGATTGCATATTCAAAAAGCTGTTTTAAAACCTTTCCATGTTTATCTTAATTAATTATTAAGAAAAGATTTGATTGAGGGGAGTTCTTCTCCCTTATAAAAAGGTTTCAAAACTAAAGTTTGAGGAGAGGTTTTTAATGGCATAAATTGTTTTCTATTGAACTACTTGGTTTTGTTCAAATCGTTTTCTAAAAACCCTCTTTACTTGTTTTCATGTGTGATATTGCACAATCATTCATACTCACTCTCAAGATCAGTGATTCATTTGAGAGAAAGGAAGGTTGAAGATTGATTGCCTAGAATGTTGAATTAAGAGTTAGAAACGGGTTGTAAATCAAGTTAGCATTGGTTTGCTAAGAGAAAGTGTTTGTTATGAACAACACTACTTGTGTTCATAAACTCTTGTGTTTAATATTGGATTGTTTTTACGTGTTGGCCTCACGTTAAAAAGCCACTTGCAGTGAAGTTTTCTCAGTGGAGAGGTTTACCTTTGCATTAGCAAATCTTAGGTATAGTGTATCGTACTTTCTTTGGTTAATTTCATTGAGATAAAATATTTTATCAATACCTGTTCCATCTAGTATTTACAATTTATTGCATTGAATTTGGCTAGGAGGATACCCTAGTGACCTCATTTCCATTTCTTACTTTTCTTTCCTTTATTTAATTTAGTTGTTAATTAAAGTTTTCATTTTAAATTCTTGGAATTTAGTTATTAGAAATTCAATTTACAATTTTTATTCGCTGACAAATTCGACCCATTATAAATATCCATCACTAAGCTCGTAGCTTTGATTAGGTTTTGGTGAGAACCAAAAGTCGAGCATTGCTAAGGCTTGGTGCCTTAGAATAACATTTTTTATTTTATTTTTTTCTTTTTCTTTTGTTTTGCTTAGTGACTTGAGTTCCGACTACCCAAAGGATTGTAGGTTAGCCACTAATCCACGTGATACGATAATTTTGGGCATAATACTTCCCTATCTTGACACTATTCATACGCTTGCAAGAGTTTATGATTCAAGTCACACCGTAATGAGGATTTCATCTCCACCCTTCATTTTTCTGGGTATCCAAACATCAAGCATGTTGTTGGCCATGTTGAAACCTTCTCTAGCTCAAGACAAGCGAATGTCTTGGCGCCTTCAATCAAAGCTTCTCGATTTTTGGAGTGTCGCCCGGTTTCAAAGCAAGAGAGTTAGCATTATGGGTTTCTCAAAACTTTTTTATTTATTTATTTGGGGACTGTTTTAGGAGGAAGGTCAGCGTAATAGGGTTTCTATCTTTTCGACCGTAATCTGGGTTAAAAAGAACCGGGGACAATCTTGGAATTTCCCCTCTGAGGTTAGCATGCCTTTGCGTGGTACATTTGACATCTCCATTTGAGTGATTTGGCGGAGGATTGTGGAATGACCTATTTGTGAGATTTGATAGTGGAGGGTGTTTTGATGAAATTGGAAGTTCAGGTGACTGAATTAATTTTGAACCCAAACCAGAGGGTAGTAACAAGTATTTAGCCCTTTTAATTTCAATTATTAAGTTTACTTATCTAACCCTTTTCTTTTTCTAGAAATATCCTTATATATATATATATATGACATATTCGAATTAAAAAAAAATTTAACGAACTCTCTCATTTTAATTTATACCAATAAAAAAATACAAATATATTAAAGTTTTTCTAATAAATTCATAATTGTTAAAGGAAAAACACATTATGTGCCTTCATCAAAGTGTGACGGACGGAGAGGGAATCAAGTAATTAGCAATCACCATCAATCGGCATGGATCAAGGACCAATCAGTAGTTAATGTCATTGTGTAATTGATATTTCCGTTTGTAATTCTCTCTCCTATATAAAGGGGCTATGAAATGAAATGAGTAGACAAACTCCATTGTCAATTTACTTGTACATGTTATCAGCCTCTCGAGGCCAATAGTTAAGAAGAAAAAAAACTCTAGTTTTCTAGTTTCTTTCCGTAAAAAAATCAAAACCCTAAAAGAAAAAGTTTTTCTTCTTTTCTGCCGCCAATCCAAAAAAAAAACCGGCCTCCAACCTAGCCTAGGCCACTTGCTACCAAACGCACGGCCCAAATACTTCTTCTGGCCGCCCAGACGCCTCCCGCCTTCCCCGCCTCTGCACCGCCGGAGCCCGCAAGCATAGCCCAGCAAGCACCCTGCATCCCAGCGCCGCCTTGCAGCAGCGCAGCACTGGCCAAACCCTCCTGCAGCAGATCCCAGCAGCAGTCCGCGCGGCTCCAAGCCTCCACCCGGGCCTCGCTCACTTTACAGATCCTGCCTTGCAGCAGCAGTCCATCCCAACTGCAACCTCAGCCCAACCCAGCAGCCTCCCTTGTCCAGCGCTGCGGCCCTCCGGCCAACCCCCTCCGCCACAAGAGCAGCCCCACAGATCGGCCTCTTCAAATCATTCTTTCGGCCTCCCACGATCGGCCTCCCTCCCTACTGCCCAGCACCTGCGCGCACACCCACCGTCCCAGCACCCCTGCTGCGACACCCCGAAACCCGCAGCAGCCTTGCCATCATCTGCAATCCAGAAAGCAGAGAGGGAAGAAACGCGAAGGAGAAGAAAAATAAGAAAAGAAAGAAAAAGAGAAAAGAAAAGAAAAAAAAAAAAGGCCCAAAGAACAGAAGGCCCAGAGAAAAAATAAAAACAGAAAGAAAAAGAAACTCGGCCCAAAGTAAAGGGGCCAGCCCAAAGAGGTGACCTGGCCCAGACCCGAAAAAACAACAAAAGCAGGCCTTTCGGCCCAGAAACAAAAGAAAAGAAACAGGCCATGCGGCCCAAATAAAAAATAAAAATAAAACAACAAACAAAAGAAGTAGGCCTGCGGCCCAGAAAAAGCAAAGAAAAAAAACAAGGCCTTGTGGCCCACTGCTGAAAAAGAGGAAGCGGCCCAGCTTTTTCTCAAGCCCAAAAAACATCGCTACGACGCTGCATCAACACGCCGCGTGTGCTAAGATTGTTTTATTTTCTCACAACCAAGTATGTTTTATTTATTTACTTTATACTTTTAAAGCATGCGAATTTTATTTATATCTTTAAGCATGCTCTATATTTAATTGTTTATAATTAGAATTTTTGAGCGTGTTTAGTTAGATAATTTTGATCATTTTAAGCATGCCTTATTATTTATGTTTTTATATGATTATATTTAAGCATGATTTATAATTATGTTTAAGCATGTTTTTATATTTTATTGTTTATGGTTTTATTATGAAATTTTGAGCATGCCATGAAGTTTATTTTTCTATATGCTATGTTTTAAATGTGCTATGATTAATTTTTAGAATGCAACATATAAAATCCGTTTTGCCATGATAATGAACATTCATGCGCATTATCCATATACACTTACTGTGATAAAGTATTTTCACATGGCATCAAAAATGTGACCGTTACTTAATCTTGATCTTGAAATCTAAATTCATATTTTTGGAAAATAATTTACGTGGATGTCTTTATGATCACTGCGTAATTTATATCTTCCCTCTTGTTTTATGTAGATGGCTGATCCAACTTCGACCTGAGTTTGACATTTTGGACTCGGAAGGACTTGAGTACCACCGTTGGGTTTTCGATGTAGAAAGCTGCCTTTGTGGCAAAAGACTACACCGCCACCATTCACCGACCCCAAAGATGATGAACTATCTAATAAGGTGAAAGCAGATGCCTTAATGTTTTTGAGGCGACATATTGATCCTAGCCTACGCTAGGAGTACCTTGATTGAAGACACCCAAAGAAGCTGTAGGATGCCCTTAAGGGCGTTTTGGGAACATTCATGACACTTTGCTCCTAGCCTTGGATTTGTTGAGTGGAATGGAATCCGCTTGCTTGACTATAAAAGAGTCAATGACTTCAACAATGACATGTTAAGCCTACGAGGCCGCGTCTCAATTTCCGTGGAAGGGAAATCCACGAGGAAGATGATATGATCTACAAGACTTTTCCACCTTTCCTACTTCAAAGATTTATACTAGAGGACCAAGATAGGCCGGAGTATGACAACAAAAGAATCACAACCTTTAATAAGTTGATCAACCCTACTGCAAGGGTTGAGAGGCATAATGAGCTTTTCTTAGACAACAATGCAGGGCTCACTTTGGGACAAAGAAACTTCGAGGCTAATTATGGAAAAATAAAAGGTGGAAAGAACTCCAATGCAAAGGGGTTTTGGGCGTGTTGATCCCTACCCGCGTGGCAACAATGCACCACGTGGAAAGGGATGAGGAGGTGATGGAAACAAGGTGCAAAAGGCACCTAAGAACCCTTCAGTCAAGCGGGGATAGAGTTGGCAATGAACCATGGTATAGGTGTGGAATCATTGGGCATTGGTACAAGAAGCGCCAAGCAAGCAACATAGTTGCGAGGGCACTTACAAAGAGATATAGGGAGTCTAAAGAACAAGAAACTCACTATATGGAAGAAGGAGGCCATGACCCGGATGTCAACCTCACAATTGCGGACATCAATGGCAACAAGGAACTTGCTCAGTCAATGGATGCCTTTGGATTTTGACTGACCTGCTTTATCTATTTATTTTCCAAAGGCAGATGTGAAGGCATAATGCCTCATTTTAATTAGACTATTACTTGGTCTTAAAGTTTATTTCAATAATGGTTTGACCAATTAGATTTATGAACAAAGACCTTGATTTGATTATCGTTGGCTTATTAATAAATTTTGAATTTTATTACGAAGCACTGAATTTATTCAAATTTATTTACTACACATATTTACATGGTTCGAAATTGCACTATAAAGATGTAAAGCAATACATCTAGAAAAAGAAAAAGAAAAAATTATTTGGATGAAAAGATTATCATTCTACATAAATACAAATACTCTAAAGAATATGAGATACGCTCTGTATGCACCAAGAGCTAATCGAACCTTGTTAAGTATCAAAGATATTCGTGCCAACGGTTATCATGTAAAACACACTGTGAGAATGGAACTGAATACTTTTATATTACCTCTAATGAATGTGGAAGGAAGCGCATTTTAGAGAAACTCATGAGTCAATCTAGTGGATCATGCCTCACTACGATTAGGATCATTGAATCCTAGATTGTCACCCATAATGAAATGTGGGACAACTGACTCATACTGGAGGCTTTGGCATGACCGCCTAGGGCACCCGGTCGTGACATGATGATCCGTATTTTAAAAAACTCATATGGACATCCCTTCTTTCGAGTGAAACATAAAATGGGACAAAAATCAGTCACTGCTTGCAAGGTGTCGGTTCTAGTATTGCTCAAATGCAGTCATTGTCTTCTGAAGTACCGGAAAGCACTACCTCCCTCCCATTATGCCTCATTGACTATCTCAAAGGCACATCACTCGTTTTGCAAAGCCTACTCTTTAGCAAAAAGCGGGATCGAGACCTCCCTATGCTAAAGATATAACATAAAACATTCTATTCTTACAAAGGATATAAGGACATATATGTGGACCTATCCATCCGAATCTGGACCATTCAAGTACTTTATGGTTACGGTGGATGCTTTGACACACTGGTCACATGTAAACTTTATTGTCCACAAGAAATGCTGCAAAACTCCTAGCACAGATTATACGTTTAAGGGCTCACCACCACGATCACCCTATCAAGTCTATAAGGCTTGATAGCATTTGGAGAGTTTACATCAAAAGCATTTGATGAATATTGCATGATTATTGGGATCGATGTAGAGCATCCTGTACCCCATGTGCATACACAAAAGCGGTCTCCATGAGAAGCCACCATCAAAAGGCTACAGATGGTGGCTAGGGCGTGGTTATCACGCACCAACTGCCTATATACGCACTTTGGGGTTATGCAATATTGCCGCGCATCTTTACTTACTGCGTTTGGACCCACTGCTAGCCAACCATTTTCTGCGTACCCGGTTGGTAGCTGGATATGAGCACGACATTTCATACTTACGCATATTTGGTTACCCGGTATATGTGCCTATTGCACCCCCGCAATTGCACCAAAATGGGTCCTCGAGAGGCGATTAAGTATTTATGTTGGATACGAATCCCCAACAATTATCCGCTATTTGGAAACCCTTGACAGGCGATCTCTTTACCGCTAGATTTGCGGATTGTCACTTTGATGAGACAGTCTTCCCGTCGTTAGGGGAGATAGGAAAAAGGATTTTCAAAGGGAATGGCAGCGGGAATTGTAGTGGTTTGTCCCCACTCTGTCTCATTTTGATCCCGCACTTCACAAAGTGAAAGTGAAGTGAAAAAGAATAATCGATCTTGAGCGTAGCGGTCGATGCCTAATGCGTTTACTTATATCGCATAAAAGTGGCGAGATCACATATACCAGCTGCAAATGTGCCTGCAAGGTTGGAAGTCCCCAACAAGGGGGCTTGCGATGCTTCTGAGATAGAGCCTTTGCAACGCGCAAGTGGAGGTGTGGTTGAGGAGTAAGTGAGCTCCCCGAGGAAGAGGGGAGGCCAATTGGTTAGTCCAATTGACACTTTCATCCAAGGAAGAAGAGGGTGAGTAAGGCACAAACCAATCATCAATGTATAGAATCCACTCTCATGAGATTGTCTCGATTATAGTTATGTCCATGAATCAATCTTTGGAGGGGCGCTCAGATGTTTGAAATGATTCAGAGAACAAAGAAATCTCAAAAGGATTATGAGAGTGCATATATGAGTTGATAGAAAGATCTTCCATACACATTGATGATATATCTTTATGTTGCTCAAGGAATCATAGAGCCGCGATGATATCGAACTTCACGCTACTGTTGCAAAATGTCAACAAAGAAGCTGATTAGGCCTAAATGGAAAGAAGCAATCCGAGGCGAAATTAGATTCTTTGACAAAGAGGCAGGTATTTAGTCGGTAGTGCTAACCCCACCAAGTGTAAAGCACATGTAGGACATAAATGGGTCTTTGTCGAGGAAAGCGTAATAAGGAAAGAATGAAGTCACGAGGTACAAGGCTGCGCCTTGTAGGCGCAAGGTTTCTCACAACACCACGGAATTGACTACGAGGAGACATACTCTCCCGTAATGGGCGTTATAACGTTCCGCTACTTAGTTAGCTTAGTAATTTCGAAGGAATTTGGAAATGCAGCTCATGGATGTGGTTACTTTGCATATCTTTATGGGGATCTAGATTGAGATATATATGAAAAGTTCACGATGGCCTTACATTACCCAAGTCAAATGACTCTAAACCGCGTAGTGCGTTTGCAATTAAGTTGAAAGCGCTCACTATCACAGTTGAAACAATCAGGGCGGATGTAGTATACCCGTCTAAGTGACTACTTGATTGGGAAGGGATATAACAACGATGAAGTATGCCCTGCATATTCATAAAGAAAACAAGTTCGATTTGCAATTGTAGGTACGTATATGTTGATGATATGAACATAATAGGTACTCTTGATGAAATAAGAGAAACCGCGAGCTACTTGAAATCCGAATCTGAGATGAAGGATCTTAGGAAAACTTCGATTCTGTCTAGGCCTTGAACTAGAACACCGAGTTTGTGGAATACTAATCCACCGGTCTGCGTATGTCCAAAAGTCGAGGCAATATAACATGGACAAAGTGCATCCTGCTAGCACTCCCATGATGCGGTCGAAGTTTGGATGCAAGGAAAGATCCATTTTGTCCAAAGGAAGATGGACGAAGAGGTGTTGGGAGCTGAAATTCCCTATCTAAGTGCAATAGAGCATTATTGTACTTAGCCCAATATACTCGACCGGACATTACATTCTCATTGAACTTGTTAGCTAGATTTAGCTGGTGCCAGCGCGCGTCCAACTGGAATGGTATCAAGAACAATTTTCGATACCTAAAAGGAACCATTGACTTAGGACTGTTTTTCCCTACGAGGAGAGACAAAAGGGACCCTTGAGATGGAACTGCAATCCCTAAAGGAAATGTTGATGGTGAAAGCGCCACTCCCTACACGGGGAAACTCCAAATGGCGTTTGGTTGGTTTTCTTGATCACTTGGGTATCTCTCGACCCACATAAAGGTGCGTTTCCAAAGCTGGTTATGTATTTACCGGTGGGAACCACGGCGATATCTTGGAGATCAACCAAGCGAAACCCTTGTGGCTACCTCCTCGAACCACTTTCGGAGATCATTACTCTACATGAGGCGGTTACGTGAGTGTGTATGGTTAAGAGCTATCATCACTCATATTAGAGGGACTAGTGGTTTGAGTTCTACCAGCGAAGAGCCTACTTGCATTAATAAAGATAATGCAGCTTGCATGAACAAATGAAGCTAGAGGGCATATCAAGGGCGATAATACAAAACACATATCACTAAAGTTTTTCTACAATCGGCAACAACAGGCCCTCCTCAAGATTCAAGTGAATCAAGTAAGGTCTGAGGAGAATATAGCGATTTGTTCACCAAATCATTTACTAAGGCCAGCCATATTTGAGAAACATGTGAAAAGCATAGGAATGTGAAGACTTTCCAAGCTCCCTTGATTAATGTAAGGATCAGGGGAGGTGTAGACTTTAGGGGAGTCTAACACACACATGTTATCCTCAAATGTAAAAGGTGCGTTGTGCTCTTTTCCTTCGACCAAGGTGTATTTTTGTCCCACATGGTTTTTATTGTTACTTGGCAAGGTTTTTGAGTGAGGCAACAACTCATGCACCATTTCATCTTTGACTTGGCACAAGGGGGAGTGTTAAAGGAAAAACACATTATGTGCCTTCGTCAAAGTGATTGGCCGGAGAGGGAATCAAGTCATTAGCAATCACCATCAATCAGCATGGATCAAGGACCAATCAATAGTTAATGTCATTATTGTAATTGATATTTCCGTTGTAATTCTCTCCTATATAAAGGGGCTATGAAATGAAATGGGTAGACCAATTCCAATTGTCAATTTACTTTTTACAATAATCTGATTTACTTCAATTTTTTTTTTCTTTGGTTTCAATGTTAGTCTAAGTTAAGAACTATGAGCAATGAAAGAAGAGATTGATTTTGTCTTTTTATGCTTTAAATTTTTACTTCCGGTGTTCACAAGATTTGAATGAAGTTATTGCCATATATCATTTCTTTTAACTAAATAAGGTAGAAAATTGTAGGGGCGTGACCACTTACCCCATTTTAGCCTAAAAATTGCCCACTTACTCCACTAAGAGTTTTTAACCCCATTTACCCAATCTAACATCTAGAGACAGTTTTGCCTATTATTTAACTCCTATCCTCTCGGACTCTCTCTCTCTCTCTACGTAAGCGCCCCATCTTGGCTTGGCTCTATCTCTCTCCCAACACACGCCCAAATACCTCTCCCTCTGCACTGAAATCCGGCATTCAAGCGAGGCCTTGGCTGACTCAAACCATGACATCGACCCAGGATCTCTACTCGTCCATGTCTCCGACCCGATGTCCTCCAATTCATAAATCCGCAGGCTGGCGATTCGATCCGACCCGTGGCGATTAGAGCGAGAATTTCGTTTGCCTCAGTTTTGATCGGCTATTCTGGCGTCGGTTGGCCGAGGAGTTACGTTTCCGTCCTCGAGCGGGCGTGTCGTCTTACAGCGCCATGACCGTCCTGCCGAGCTCTCGTCTCCCAACCCGGAGTCTCTCTTAGATGATGCCGGGAGGTCTGTTAGTGTTTGCCCTCCCCTGCGGGGTCGGCGCCAAGATCCAGCGACCTGCGCCCGTGTCGAATCGTGCGGGTCGGGTTTGGAGAAGCATGGGTGTCCGCGAGGGTTTGGGTGGCGGAGAAAAATTCTGTTGTTTTTTTCTGATTTGGTTGGTTTTTTATTTTTTATTACGATTTCACTGGTTTTTTTTTTTACGATCTCAATGGGAAGAGCTCCGAGAATGGGAATGAAAAAAAAGAAAAAAAGTGAAACGTTACAATTGAACATATAAATTGATCAATTATATGCGTAGTGTATTCATTTTTGGATTTCACTTAAGGGCAATAATATGATTATTGGAGGGTAGTAATATGATTATTGGGGCAATAATATGATTCTTTGGGGGGCAATACTATGATCAATTGTGACCTATAATGTATTCATTTTGGTTTTGGGAGTTTATACAATTCAGCTGGAGCGGAAATAATATGAATTTGGGGAGGCAATAATATGATTACTTTGAGGGGGCAATAATATGATTACTAGGGGGCAATAATATATGATTACTTTGGGGGCAAAAATATGATCAATTGTGACCTATAGTGTATTTATTTTGGTTTGGGGATTTTATACAATTCAACTGGACGGAAATAATATGAATTTGGGAGGAAATAATATATGATTCTTGGGGGCAATAATATATGATTCTTTGGGGGCAATAATATGGTTCTTGGATATTATTAAGGACGGTCACGGTCAGTCGGTCTAGGTCGCAGTGCTTGGCGCCAACGCTGGTCACCCGGAGGCGGCAAGGTGGAGGATGACTTCTCCCTCTAAGTGAAAAAGAAGGAGAGGGCAAAAAGTCTAAAAAATAAAAAAGAATTAATTGGGTAAAGGGAAATAATCCCTTAGAGTGTTTTGGGTAAATGGGGTTAAAAACAGTTGGTGGAGCAAGTGGGCAATTTTAGCCTAAAATGCGGGTAAATGATCATTTCCCCAAAATTGTATGAGTTCCCAAAATGGTAAAATACTATTGAAGTACCTTAATAATACAACTTTTCCTAAAATAAAATAAAAATAAACAAAGTTAAGCTGCATTACTTCATGAATACCAATAATTTATATACGTGCATGTGAGAATAATATGCATGTACCAGAGCTTCACTTTTCATTTTTTTTTTGCAATAATAAGTAATTATTTCTTTTATAGATTGAACATTGAAATATTGGATTGGATGCTAGCTAATGTTGTTCATCTTAAACCCACTCATGAATTCTAGAAACAAAAGCACATATACATGCATTACTTTCTAAAAGTGACTCGTACGTAACACTTTTAATGCCGAGATGACCAACTTAATCTACATTTCAATCCAATAGCCATTTTGGCTTTGGAAATATCTAAATTTAGATATTATGTTTTTGTTCTAAACTCATCCAATCTCCTAATGGCTTTAAATTTGTATTTTTGCTTTACAAAAATCTGGAGACTGGCAGATAAATATTGTCATGCTCACTTAAGGAGGTAGGTTTTAATAAAATGTGAGGAACAAGTGAATCCGCAGCTACATGTATCTAAAAGGCTAATATTATCACTTAAAACCGTACTTTTCTTCTCGGCCGTTAGATTCACTTGTCTCTTACAATTGATCAAAAATGATTTCTTAAGATCTGCTTTATGCAAATTTTGGGGGACATCAATTTTAATTATAGTTTTCTTAGTTTAAATTTAGATAGAGTTTTAACCACGCGTCCTTTGCATACCTAGTAAATTTTAGGGGACATCAAATTTTTTACTTCTTTTGATTTTTCTATCTATCCTAAATTCCAAATTGTAGATTATCCCTCGCTAGTTCACCTAATTATACATCGTTAAAAAGGTAGGAAACGGTTTCCGTACCCTTGGATACTAGATGTGTCTTCTGTAATTGTTCAAATGAGGATACTCTTCATGTGTTTAAGGGTGCAAGAAGGTGGAAGATTTTTGGAGATGGGGGCCTCTTGAGTTAAAGGTACGTGATCATCATTGCATTAATATTCATGCATGGATTTGGTGCATGTGTGTGTGAAGGGTTGTCAATCAGAAAAGAGAATTGTTTTACATGTTGTTGTGGGCTCTTTGGGTTGAGCTGGAATAATATTATATGGAAGGGTTCGGTCTTTTGTCCGTTTTAACTTACTGCAGCATGGGCCTCCAAGCTTCTTGAGGATTACCATGCTACCCAACCTATACCAGCTAGGAAGAGGACAAGGCAGAAGACCAAGTGGCAGCTTCCCCGTGGCCGACTGAAACTGAACACAGATGGGGCTTTTCATAGTGCTACAAATCCAGGGGTGGAATTGGGGCTATCATTAGGAAATGAAGATGGTGTGTGTCTCGCTGCAATAGCTCGCCCCTTTTCCCATGTTAGGTCTGCTTTCCAGATGGAGTTAGAAGCAATGCGGGCTGGTCTACTTCTTATTATTCATCAAGGTATGGTTAGGTGTTGACATTGGAAACAGACTGTGCCATGGTGATTTCTGCTCTTACTAGTGCTACTTGAGGGACCTCTACGGAGGTTGGCTGCATTGTTGAGGATTGCAAAGAGTATTTGCGTGCAATTCCATACAGCAATTTGTACTCCATTTATAGAGAAGCAAATTGTGTTGCTCATAGATTGGCACACCTTGCTAGAGAAATTACTTAGATGATTATTGGCTAGATGAGGCTCACTGTGATTATCCGGGATGCACTCTATGAGGATTCTTGTACTAGTACTCGAGGTATAGGTAATATGTCCCCTCATTTGTACAATAATCTTTTCAGTTATGAATAATATTTCGGAGCGTGGGGCTGGAGCCTCCCAGTTGGGCTGGGTTCCAAACCCCTTTCAAAAAGGTAGGAAACGGCATGCGACCCACCCGGCATCTCTAAACTCAACATTGAGGTTAGGCCTCTATTTTTGTTTGATCGCGACTCCTTATGCCAATATCAATTTTCAGTGGCATTCCATTGTGAGCCAGCTATGTCTCTATCTCTCTCTCTGGTCCTCATAAAAGGGTGAAGTTGCAACTTGCATTTTGAGTCTTGAGAGTTTATTAAGTGAGGATTGCATGTAAATGCAAGCGTTTATGTTTCTAATATATAAATGCAATGATAGAAACCCTTACCTAGCTTACGGCCTCATCCCAAAATTCTACTAAATTAACCATACATTTTGATAGCAATTGTGAGTGGCGATTCTACTGTTATTATCGATCGCACACTACTACAAAAAATGCATTTAAGGACACTTTCGAAAAGCGTCTTTGAAAACTTTAGATGACCTGCATAAAAGCGTCATCTATCAAAGGAGTCATAGTAAGTCATCTTTTAAGAGCGTTGAAAAAAGCGTCCTTAAATGTCTATAAGGGCGCTGAAAAAAAGTGTCCTTGTTTCCTATTCTAAGCGTCTTCTAATGTCTACAAGGACACTAAACAAAAGCGTCATTGTAACTCAAAAGCGTCATCTAATGTCTACAAGGACACATGAAAAGCGTCCTGCGTATCTCATAAAAGCGTTATCTAATGTCTATTAGAACGTTAAAAAGCGTCCTTGTATCTTTTTGCATGACACAAAAAAAAAATACACACACAATTCAATACAAGACTAGTAACCAAATATATCTATTATAACTAAAATACAAAACAATGAGCACAAAGTTATTAGGCAATAAGTAGCTTGATTCAATAATAACTACTAACAATAATCTAACTATAGCTTTACAAGTTCAACCCACAGCGCATTCATTGTGGATGTCCATGAATTTGTCTTGACTTTTGAACTGCAAAAATCAATAAAATAGTAAAAGAATAGCAAGTGTTGATGAATTTTTGTCACATTTGGAAGTACTAACAAGTGTAAATATAAGTTGTTCTTAGAGTTTGTAAAATTAAAAATGAGGTTGTACCAGGTTTTACGGAGATTGCAACTTCTAACACTTGAACTCAAGCTCACTGCTCATTAAGTCTTTTTTATCCCATAAACCTCCATGCGTAAAGTTAGAATTACCTAAGAACAACATTCAAGCACATTCAGTTTGAGACTTCATAAGAGATAGAAGAAGCGATAAGGCAATCAAATAAGCGTCTTGATTATGAGAAAGAAAACAAGTAAAGAAAACTAATAAATTTAGTCTTGCCTTTAGATAGTTCCATACCTGGAGAAAACATTTGCAACTTTCAAACAGCCTTAATGAATGGTCTCAACTCCAAATGCGATTTCTCCACGTAAATCATAAATGTCTGCAAGCAAAGCATAAGTTTCTTCATATATATCTTGTCAAGGACCAAAAAAATTAAACCAAAATTCAAATAATGACTTACGCATGGCACCTAAAGCTTCCATGTGTTGCCATTAAAGCTTCCATCCAAATAGTTTTTTCTACTGAACATAAGATAAAAGTCACATAACTAGTAAATTTCCAAAATGCAAATTTCATAAAAGCAAGATATAGGACATATACATACAAGCTGACATAGCATGAATCCATATTCCAAAAATCAATTTGAAGAGGCGATGCACTCACAGGATTCATATTCAAGAAAGAAAAAACAATACACCTCTAAGCACAATGCAAAATCCAGTCCCAAACTGGATGCAATTATCTCTATCAAGTAGTATAAGACAAGCACAGACCTAGTAAGAAAAACAAGAGCTCTACTCTCAAATATTTCACCAATTACGTAAGAAAAAAAACACATATCCCTCTTGCAACAATATTAGATGACATATAGTACAGCTCGGTATTAAGGCAGGAGAAAGGTAATTTTTTGTGTACCAATTAATCTAATGCTAGAGCATTGGCAAAATAAGCAACCAATACATCAATGAAAAATAAATCCATATCAAACAATGGAAAAACAACAATTGAGGATTACCTACAGATCTTCCCATTTTTGCAAGGCAAACCAAGTCCCCATCCATAATCATATAGTTTACAATCTGAAAAAGAAACATATTGTATCTATTAGACTAACAAGAAGGCTACAAGCTACGTCATGAGGCAACAAACAAAAATTTCAAAACAGAGAACCAAGTTAGAAGGTTGTGAGAGCAACAATATAGATAAAAACAAAACAAAAATAAAACCAAGTACCTAAAATAAAACCATAGACAAGCAAATATAGTAAAAAAAAAATAAAACCTACATGTACTACTGTACAATTAAAACTATGATATAGTTTGTGAATTTACATTCAGAAAAAAACCAATCAATGAGAATCATTTTCTACAACTTTATCTTAGAGAGAAGTGCAAAGATGCAACCTATGAGTCATGCCGGCACACCGGTCGTTTTCTTCTAGATACTTGCTCATGGAGCTCCATGTACATGTTTTGTAGTTTTTCTAGCTGTCCGTCCATTTCCAAGGCCACGGATCAGAAGTAGAAATTAGCACGAAACTTCCGAGTTAGAAAAACAAGCACCACCACAGGATTTGGAAAATCTGAGCGATGCAAAATAATTTAGGCTGACTACGTTGGCTGATGCTTGCGACTATTACACTTTGCAAAAGTCAAGCATCGGCATTACAAATTGTTTTGTGAGATAAAAGAGACATGTGAGAAGCAACTAAAAATGCGATGAACACAGAAATATAAAAGGTTTGTTTAATTACATACCTGATTTTTGATCTAAACTCAATGGATCTTCTTCAATTTCTTAACATACCCTCTTTGCTTCTTGCATTCAGTTTCCTCATATTGTTGCTCAAGTTTATCTTTGAGGATAAGTGACGGAAAAGAAAACTCAAACTTCCACCAAGCCCTCCAAAGCTACATTTGTTGGCAACCTTCACCAGCTAGGGAAACCAGCCTCACCTATCTCTCGGTCCTTGGCACAAAAGTATGGTCCAATAATTTACTTACAACTTGGTGAGATCCCAAGCTGTGGTGGTTTCATCAGCTAGGAGTTGCCAAGGAAATCTTGAAAACCCATGATCTTGCACTATCAAGCCGTCCACAAATCTTTTCAACCATACACCTCTTCTATAATTGCACCTTGATGTTGTCTTCTCCTTATGGTGCTTATTGGAACACATCACATAAGATTTGCATACTTGAGCTGTTAAGTGCCAAAAGAGTCGCGATCATTTAGCCATGCCGGAGAAGAAGAAGTTGCACGTCACTGGCTCGTCGAGGTTGACATAGTTAAGTACACTAACCGGGTGACACAATGTCAAAGCTCCAATCCACGATGTCGGGATTACTATTTTCTTTGTCAATTGACATCATTGTCGCCAGGGCGTTTGTAGTTTAGTCTGTAATTATATGAATCGGCACATTAATTCACGCATCACTATACATTTGGAACTGAATGCTTCGGCTTGATTAAGAAATCTAAGCTAACATATGGACATGAAAACATAGTTAAAATTAAACACTATTAATCAAAGAGAGGGAAAACTAGCATTCCGGACCCTCAAAAGCGAATTAAGGGATCATGTGCTTCGAAATATGCGTCATTTTGATACAACTTAGGTAAAATTAAGACTTAATTTGAGTTGTAGCAGCATCTCATAACTTAATTCTGATGTATAATAGTAAGTTTTCTTTTGATTATATAGAGTAAAGTTCATTAGAATCATTACCAACAGTTCCGCTATTGGTCCTTTTAAATGTTATTTGTTTAACAACTTTAGCATCAGTGATTGGTATGAAATTAAGAAAAGCTGGAATATAGGGAAATATTACGACCTTACAAGATACAATTATTAGAGGAAGGGATCACGAGAATTTTGGTTTGAAAAAGTAGATGTAACTTATTTATTGAGATAAATCGAGGCTGAGACTTGCAAAAATCCAAACCCTAGAAATCACGAAATTGAAATTAAAGCAAGATTAGAAGATAAACACTGGTTGGGAAATCATCGTTAGAGGGAGCACCACGAAGCGTAATGGGTAGAGAGCGAGAGAGTTCTACATAGCGAAGTTCAGGAAGAAGTGAGTCAACCTTTTAGAGAAGTGTTAATCGAAGATGAAGATCGAAGAAAAAGACCTACCCCAATAGTGATCTATGAAGGTTATACGTTATGGGTTCTCGTGATGGGTACGTGGTTGCTTGAGTCTGCGAGGGAGAGAGATGAAAGATGGGAGGACAGAGCAAAAGATTCACAGTGTATCGAGATAGAATGAGGCGCCGGGTTTTAGATAAATGAAATTTAGAATCCCGAAGCGTCCTTAATAAGTTATAAAAGACAATTTTTTAAAAATGCGTCCTTGTAAGTTTTAACCACGTGTCTCAAAACTGATTTCTGTAGTAGTGGCATTTTGAACCAGCTATTATTACCAGATCAGCAAGAGAAATCAGAGGGCCACGAGCATGCATGCTTATAGGCTAAAAGTGATCGATCGATAAAAGGGCAGCAATAATTATCAAACATGGCACTCATTAAGATGAGAAAGATTACAAAATCCTACATACCCTACGTACAAAACAGCGACAAGAGTCAGACACCGATTCAATATTGTCCATGGAATAATAATATACAACAAGTCCGTCCTGCATAACAAGTGACGTTAGGAGGGACGTATGCATGCTTGGATATGTATCGACACACACACTCCCTCCTTCTAGTAGCCGATTTTTTATTTTTTATATATTTTTTCATTTCTAAGCTAGGGATTGCTTGTGAGATTAATTTTTGTTCACATCAACATTTTAACTAGGGCTGGGCTCGGTGCGGATCCAGGCCGGTTTGGGCCTGAAACCGCAACCGACTCGGATCATTCGGTAGGCCTATTTTTCGCACCGCAACCGCATTTTACAAGAGTTTTGGACCGGATTTCCGGTTTTCGCCGTTTTATCGGTGCGGGCCGGTGCGGTTTCGGTGCAAACTACATCCTTAAACAGCAACTAGAAAAGCGAAATTTATTAACCTGCACATATATATTTCTTTGATGTCAAAACAAGAACACGCATCAAAAAAAAAAAAGAAGAAGAAGAGGAACTGAGAATAGGGCTGGCCTGGAGTCAGGTTTGCCGGAAAAAAGCAAGAACCGAGACCGAACCGACGGGATAAAACTTCAGGTCGGTTTGATGATCTCTAATCTCTGAAACCGAGCAAAACCCGAACCGACAAGAATCGGTTCGATTTCGGGTTTATTCGGTTCCATTTTATGCTTGAATCCTGATATGAATCTATCTGAAAAACTGGAATAATTGCTACGAAAAATTTGAAGAAGAAGAAGAAGGAGGACAGAAGAAGAAGAATAGTTGTGGCAGAAGAAGTGAAGAAGAAGAAAAGAATACTTGCGGTGATAAGAGGGAAGAGATGGGGGAGTGATTAAAAAGAAATAAAAGAACAGAGAGAGAGAAGAAAAAGGGTGGCAGTGAGTGGCTGGCCGACAGAGACATGGGAGAAAAGAGAAAAGAAAGGGGTTATGTGGGTGGGGGCCGACAGAGACAAATGGGAATGAGAAAGAGAGAGACAAAAAGGATGAGTTTAATATTTATTTTTTGAAATGAGGATGACTTTGATTCTTTATTCAAAGAAGAGAGGTCTGCGTGGCAGAAAAACCAAAGAGAGCCCACTTGCTGACATTAAAAGTTAAAATATACAATAATATAATAAAAGCACCTCAGTTCGGGTAAAGGCAAAAAATTGAATATAGGGAACGAAACCGAACCGTTCCTATTACACAAGAACCGAACCGGAAAAAATGAATTAATTAAGAGAAAACGAACCCGAACCGACCCGTTGAATTACGGTTTGGACAATTCCCTCGGTTTTTGGGTCTAAAATCCCGACCCTAGCGAGAAGAGAAGAAGAGATTAATCTTACCCGGCTAGGGTTTTGGCCTAGAGAGATTAAATGCGATTGGTATAGTTTTTGGGATCACCGCCAATGCAAAATCTCATGGAACAACGGACTGGTATTAAACTCTTGTTTTGCAATAAAAGCCTGGCGATCTCTTACTTGAGGCCTTATGTCTTTATGAGACAAAAGTCGGTCCAAGAAAAAGAGAGAAAGCAAAATCAAAATTAAGCGAGAAACTAAACAACAATAAAAAACCTCAAACTAGAACCCCCAAAATTCCAAATCGAAATCCTAATTAAAACCCCCAAACTGAAATACCTAAACAAATGAAAACCCCACCCCAAAATATCGGCCGGATACCTAACCCCAAAATTTCAAGATAGAAACTCACCCAATAAGCTGATGTGAGAGGGAAAGTGAGGAGAGAGGAACTAAAATAAAGAGATTGGCATTGAAATGGGCTGTGGAAGTGGCGACTCTGTAATAGAATGAGTTCGAGAGAGAGAGATAGATGAAGCTAGGGTGGAGAAATGAGGCTAGGGTTGGACCACGATCCTTTTATTTGGCATATATATATATATATATATATATATAATAAATCGAATTGAATTGGATAAATTCGAGGCGGTTAAGTGATCCGGGCAACCGAGCCCTTACGCGAATACGAGATTAGGTCGCGGTTTTAAAACAAAACGGCGTCGTTTTGTATTGGATTAGTTTCAGGCAGAATAATTGAGATTGAGTCGAGGTGATAACGAATTTCCCTATTTTATACCCACCTAATTTTAACCGTTCAATTTTTAAGTTTTTAGTAAATCACTTTTGTTAAGTATTAGGTAAATTGATTTTTTCAAGTAATGAGGGGACAAAGCCGGACCTCCTAAATCTTACAATTCTCTAACTAGAGATGATAAACAAATGCTCACTTAATTGTGCATGCATGCAAAACCAACAGCAGCTAGCATTCTTGTTCTTAACTAGCGTTCCATGAAATGCAGTTGCTCCTTTGAAGACATAGAAAAACGGTAGCCACCTCTTAAGAATTAAAGCATGGAATGGCAGGGAAGCGATGGTGATAATTCGCGAGATACCAAGAATAGAGTAAATAGAAAGCGTCCGCATGTTTATTGTAGGGATGGAAGGAATGCATAGCAGACTCCTTGAATAATCGGAGAAGATGGCGTTGGGCATCCAACACATTAAAATCCTTACCTTCAAAATCACGGCAGATTCCTAGTAAGCCAAATATACCAAATTAGGTTGCAAGTTACGAGAAACCAAAGGCGGCGATTATGCTTAGAGAGAGCAGAAGCGAAGCTCCAAAAATCGTCCTCAAGAGCATTCCAAGGGGAGAAAGAATGAGAAAAAAGAAGGCCAACCCATTTCCATAACTCCACAACTTCGCGGACGAAGCGTAGAAGAAGATGCACATCCAGGCTTCGGCGTGATGACTACCACATAAAGAACAACGAGAAGGGGAGGGAAAAACCTGCGCCGCTTGTAAAGCATCATCGGTTAGCAATGCGTCCATGAAGAGCCTTCCAAACAACAAGGCTTCTGCGTGGTTGAATTGTTTTGTCCCAGATAACCTTACCCCAATTTCGGCCGATCAATATGATTTGAAAGAACATAAAAGGCTTCCTTAGGTACATCGAGTTCACGAGGAGGATCCACGGCCATAAAAGTAAGTCGGTGTGTTTTCCATAAGCAAAACAATTTGATGTATTTTCTCTGCAACTTGAGGGAATGAAGCGAGTAAAATCTGCGGAATAACCCGGTGTGAATCCACAATAAACTTCGTGCACCTTGGCGAAGAGGAATAGAACCACTTACTCCAATAGTAGAAACCAGAGGCTCACCCAGCCAATTATCTAACCAAAATGAGATTTTCCTGCCATCCCCAACACACCATTGCTTAGCGAATTAAAGAATGTAGGCCAAACCTTTTTGAGACCCAACCAAGCTGAGGATCTTTTTGCTTAAGATTTTATAGGCTGAAAAATCTTCCTTCAAAAATTGAGCTTCGCATCAAGACAGAAGCGGAGAAGAAGAAGAGAGAGCACCTCCCAACACCTTTTTATTAGAAGAGCATGATTCGCCTCAAAGAGATCACGTAGTCCCAAACCTCCCTTCCTCATTGGGTTTACAACAATGGCCAAGCTAGAAGAGGCATGCCTTTTTTAATGGATCCCTGTCCAGAAAAAATTCCTAACCCAAGATTGAAGGTCACGAAGTAAGCCCGTTGGCCACTCATAAATTTGAAAACTGTAGACCAAAATGCCTTGAATCAGCGGTGAATGAGGCTGCAGCCTACCCGCTTGTGAGAGTAAAGAACCTTTCAAGATGATAATTTGCAGAACCCTATCAGCTGATGGCCTGAAAATATATTCTTTTTGAGCGACCTTGGAAAATCGGGACGCCAAGATAAGTGAAAAGGAAGAGACCCTTGCTTGACCCCAAGAATTTTTCAGGATAATAAAAGCGCCGAGCGATAAGCATATTTCCCCGGGAAGACTAATGATTTATCTTTGTTGATTCGTTGCCCTTAATTCAAGCCATATTCCTCCATAAAATGCATTAGATTTTTCCAGCGAGCGCTTGGTACCCCGCATGAAAACCATAATATCATGCTGCAAAAAGAACATGAGAGGCGGAGTAATTCCAAGAGGAGCTGATATTAAATCAATACGTCCATCTTCTACTAGCTTGAGTGGGACCCCTACTCAATACTTCCTCGGCCAAGACAAAGAGAGAATAGGAGATAGGGGGATAAGCCTTCGAAAAGCGAACTCCACGCTTGAACAAGAAAAGAACCCTTCCATTGCACCATTTTATTAGAATTGACAAGGTCGCAGAACCCAGAATAAGCTTTTAATCCAATCCCGAAAAACATGGAAAATCCAAAAGCGTTCAAAACCACGAAGTAAGAAACCCCAGTCCTAGAGTATCAAAAGCCTTTAAGCACATCAAACTTAATTGCTATGTTACCAGCCTTGCAATTCACGATCCGAGGAAAGGTTGATATACTCTGAAGTCAATATAATAGGGTCTGCAATAGTGCGGCCTTTAAGAAAAGCACTTTGGTTTTGGGGATATAATCCGAGCAGCAATAGGTCCCAATTTGTCGGCTATAATTTTTTGTGATAAGTTTGAAAACAAAATTCGCCATAGCAATGGGACACAACTGTTGTATTCTTGAATATGCTCCGGGAACTTTCAGAATCAAGATCATTAGGTTGGAATTAAAATAGGGAGAATGTAACCATTAGTGAAAAAACTCTGAACAGTTAGAGCTACCTCTCCCACACTAACAATTGACCAGCATTTCATAAAAGAAACTCCCCCAAAGCCATATGGACCTGGAGAGCTATTATGATCCATGGAACACATAGCTTGAAAAATTTCCTTAGGCAGCGGGAATGGTACATTGCTTAGCGAGCATTATCCTCATTAGTTACAAGTTCTGGAATTACCTTAGAAACCAGACCGGTATCTCTAATTGAAGGATCTGCTTTGTGAAGAGCTCCAGAAATAATTTACTACATGATCACTTATCTCTTTTGGGTCATCAATATCTGACTTCCATCTCTCATAAAGGGATAAACATTGTTTTAGTTGACAAACCTTGACCATTGCATGAAAAGAAAGATGTGTTCACGGTCACCCTCTGTAAGCCACTTAATCCTTGATTTATCACAATTTTTTTCTTGAAGGCAAGGGCCACATGAACTTGAGCACTAGCGGCACTCTCCTTAGAAAGCCTGTCTTGAAGGATCCAAACTAGCAATTTCCTGCTGAATTATATCCAAGTCTACAAAGGAATTTTCCACCATTATGTTGACATCCCCAAACTTCAGTTTTATTCCAAGCCCGAATCCTCTGCAAGAGTCAGAAGCTTAGAAGCGGGACAAACATTGGATTGCCATAGAAGTGAACACTCTTGCCGGACATCTGTCACCAAAGAAAACTTGGATGATCCAACCACATGCGCTGAAACCGAGCGGTGATCTCTGAATAAGCATGAGCCTTGCAGAAGGACACTAAAGAGGACAATGATCTGAGGAACAAGCGTGGCAGCGTGGAGCATTCCAAATGGCGCCAAATATCTATCCAAGAAGAATTAGAGACACCGATCAAGCCTCATTTAGAGCACTTGCACTAATACCCCTTCTATTTGTCCAAGTATAAGGCAAGCCACTTAGTAGGAAGATGAAGCAGTTCACAATTAGTTGACATATCTTGGAAACTCCGAGGCATGAAACCGCATTGGGAAGAATTCCACCTCTTTTTCATGAGCTCCTAGAACACAATTAAAATCTCCTAGCACTATCCAAGGCCCGTGGACAAAGTTAATTTTAACATGAAGTAGATCTCTCCAAAGTCGGCGGCGGCTCCGGTCGCGATTGTTTTAGCATAAACCGGTCGAACACAAGTGTGAGTCCAAAGTGCAAAGAGATTGTATGGCTGTTGATGCACATGCTGAAAGTAATAGAGATTAGGTTGAATAAGCTTGATCCACGGAAGAGCCAAATATTTGGAGGTTGGTCACCCCGGTCATTTTACAGCAAATGGAAACATCTTTAAAAGAGCGTAAAGGAAGATTTAAGTGTACTTAAATTAATAAAAGGTTCAGAAATACCAATAATTGAGGGTTGATATCGGCGAACCATCCTCATGAGACTCTTTGAGTGAGGGCATTATCCATGCCCGAGCATTCCAGAACAGAATCTTCATAGGTTAAGGCGTGAGGTGGGAGCCCTATTACGCGGCAGGAGTAGCGGTCACGAAGCTTGCTCTTGTAATATTTTCTCTCCGCGCATTATCTTTTTTTTTGCTTCTTTTAACTGTGATTTAGAAAGGACAAGCGGTCATACCGTCCTCACCCATGAACAACAACTGCATTTCCCTCCCGTCAAAATGGGGGAGGTAGGGAATGAGTCCCCCTCATCAAGCTGAAGCTTTGAATAGCGATCTCCCTTGAATGCTCTGCGGCAATGGATTGATCATTTTAGTTCAAGAAACACTTGAGTACGCTAAGCTGCTCAATTAAGTCATTGGCGGCACCTACAATGACATCATGAGCCAAAATGGCAAACTGATTGTCATTGGTAGTAGGAGGTCAGGACCTAAGCTGTGCTCCACTGGACTACTAGCTCTCCAATTATCAATAGGTTCTATATTTCTCGTGGCAACTTGTAAAGGAATCTTGGCCAGCATGAACATGCATGACTTACGCACATCTTTGGAATCACAGCATTAGTGTCAGGGTGTCTCAACTAAGAGCTGAACCTCTGTAGTCTAAATTTTTTTTTGAAGCAGTCTTCTCCTTCACTCTGTATACACGGCGGACCACCCATTTGCGGAACTCTAGTAGGTTTCTCAATATTACGAGGCTTTGAATCAATCACCTACAATTGTCTACAGTGTCGGCCATATATGTCCAACCATACCACAACGAGTGCACATGTTTTCATAAATAATCTCAATAGGAAAACAATGTGTCTCACGCGGCTCTACCATGGCCGAAGAAGGCAGCTTCGCCCGGCAAGATCAATCGTCTACTAGCACCGGCGTAATACCCAAATTCCAGCTCCTTGGTAGCCTTGTCCAAGCTGCAAGGGCGTACCCACTCCCAGCCGCAATTTCCATAAGATCTTTGAGGATGCCAGTAATCTTGGCTCAAGCCATACAATCGACCCATACTTGGGCATGTGTTTGTGGAAGGACATCCCCGGAGCACAAAGTCAGGCTTCCATTGAGCGGTCGGAAGAGGCCGTCGGGTAGAGTGCATGTACCACCACCCCAAACTTCGTCGTAGGTCCTCCTGGTACCAAAGTGAATGTCAAAGTATCCCTTCCCAAAGCGGAACCAAGCGCCAAGGGCTGATGGCTTCCATAGATCGGCAAGCAAGCTCTTGAGGGCGGATGTTTTCATTGGGGACAAAACCCTTTTGCAATAGCTTGACCTACCAATAAGATTGGTTTTGAAAATTTTCAACTGATCCTGGTATAGAGCTTCATTGATTTTGGCGTAAGTTTAGCTAAATTGATAATTGTTAAGATCTTGAACTAGAACAAATAAATGGAGCCGAACCGAATTTGTATCCAACATGAACCGTTCATGTTCATAACTTGATCAAATCTTACCTTAATGATTTATAATTTGACTAAAAGTTTACAAAAATGATCTAATCATGGAGTCTTACAAATCTAACAGATCAATTTGTGGAGATATGTAATGAAAAGTGGGTGACACAATTGATCCATTGAGATGACCTAAAAAAGGGAACCCACAATAAATGGCACCATATGTGTAAGTGTGTGTGTGTGTGTCTCATGTATCTAGGCCTTTCAGAATGCGGTGAGGTTTAAACACATTGACTTTCCATGGTGTTGATTATTCCTAATAACCAACAAACCACAACTTACCGCCATGTGATTCTGCGAATTTTTATGCATGTAATTGTATCTAAAGCGGTAGAAATAAGTTAATTCTCAAGTCAATTAATTACATATTAATTGAATTTTGTATTTATTTTGTGAGGAATAATAAAATCAGCGGAATTGAGAAAAATGGCATGAATTTAAGGTAAATCAAGACCCTCCAAGAAGACAGAAATTATTGATGCCTTAATTATGCATTGATTAATTACCAATTAAGCATTGGTTTAATTAAACCAATTAACATTAGTTAATGATGACGGCAGCCATCACGTGGACAACCCAGGCCCATTTATCTTTCATTTCATTAGCACGCGCGTGCAGCAATTAAACAATTGTTTCAGCAAATTAGATGTTGCCACGTGGCAGCCTTATCCCCTTTTGATGACCACCCCTCTTGATTTATATACCTCTCTCTCTCTTCCATTGAGGGACGACTCTCTGCAACAACGCCACAAGGAGCTGCTGCCCTCTCTCTTCTCCCTCCACCATTTCTTTTTCTTTTTCTTTTGCTTAAATTTTATATTGGGATTTGAAGGATTTACTCACCCAAAATTTCAAGGATTCATCAGATTCTCCTCTACAAGATTCAAGACTTGGGTAATTGTGGGAGTTGTAAATCAAGAGTAGTCATGCTAGCTTTTTGGTTATTTGTGATTATTCTTGTTTTCTCCTACACTTCTATACTACATTATACATGAATTTTGTATCTCTTTGATGTTACGTAATTATGGAGTAGTGAGTAATTTTTTACTTTGTTGGGGTTAGAGTTATACTGCCCTACCCCAAATTTTTGTGTAAAAGATGTTTAATTTAATGTAATGATCTGATTTTTTAAATATGATGGATGCTTATATATATATTTTTGTTGGGTTAATATGCATTATGCTAGGAGCCTAGTCAACTCTAGAGTGTGTATTTTTGAGCATGTCTAGGGCCAGGAGTTAGAGGAGCGGCCACCGTCTAATTCCTAAGCTAGAAACCTTCAATTTCATATTGAAGGGTTATAAGCGTGATGATTCTGGCCAGATTCTGCGTGATTCTTGGCAGGCGGTGTAAACTTGGTAGTCTAATTCCTCGATCTCCTAGGCCTCTTGATGTAAATTAGAGACCCTTGAACCGGCTCTAATTCATGCCAAGAGTGAGTTCCTCGACCCTTGAGCCAGGAGTAGGAATACCATGAAAGAAAATTTCGGTCCTTGAACCTTGAACCGCCTTGCATGCAGGCTACGATACCCAAAGTAGGAAATTCGCATCTACATTAAGATTAGCTTCCGACACATGAAATTTGGGTGAAGGATCCTCCCTAGCACCCGACATTAGTCATTCGTCTACCTTGAACCGTCTCTTTGCATTTTTATTAGTTGCTTTACATTTTATTACTTTTGTTAATCTAAAAATCAACTCTCAAAATATTGAACTCCAACTCATTGTAAATAATCATCACTAGGCTCTTAGTTTTGATTGCTTTGGTGAAAATCAAAGCTAGAGCATTGTTAAGGCTTGGTGCCTTAGATTAACATTTTATTTGTTTTACTTTTCCTTTATTTAGTGAAAAGTGACTTTAGTTCCGACTATCCAAGGATTGTGGGTTAGCCACTAATCACATTGATGCGATAATTTTGGGCTTAATATTTCCCTATCTTGACACAATTAGTAAATGTGCGGCTTGCGAGGAGTTTATGCATCAAGTCACCATGTGGGAGATTTCTCATATATTTATTAATTAGTATTTTTATTATTTTATTTATTTATTGTTTTGCTATTAATGTATTGAACTTCCCAATCATTTCAATTTTTTATTTTTTGTTACATTAAAAGAAATTGAACCATTGACATATATAATTCTAACCCAAACTTTCCTCACCACTTTTTTTTAGAAGAATGATCTTTATTGATAAGGACTTAGCCCGAGTTACAGGTCAAGGCTAGTACATCTAGGATACATTCAGGGGGATGATCCTGCAAACACTTGACTATCATTGTCATCAAAAGCAAGACTAGCCAACCTGTGTGCCACCCTATTTCCAGGTCCTAGGAGCAAAACAAATTTGTAGCTCTGGTTTGGGTACTGTAATATAACTTCGAATATGCAGCCATGATTGCTGCATACGTAATAGATCCAGTTAGGATTTTTGAGGTCCAAAGTAGCCTCAAGGCAGTCGGTTTTCGACTATACAGTTGCCAGAAAGGCACACATCAATTTTAATCCCTCATTGATAGCTATGACTCCACTTGTTTAGCACTTTCCACATATTGAACTGGTAGTGTAAATGAAGCTTTTAGAAATTACCTTGTAGAATCTCTTAAGACTCCACCAAGTCTCCCTTGGTTTTGATGTGGTAGAAAACTACCATCAACATTGAGTTCTACATATGCTCAAAGTCCGGCGGTAGCCAAACCTTCGTTTAACGCTGGTCCGAGGTGGGCGGACCGCTACTCTCAGTATACTTGGTGATCTTCTTTGGTACATGCCAAATGAAAGACAGAAGCGTCGAGGGAGACCGCGTTGGGCGGTCTTCACTTCTCCGATGCCTAAGTCGGTTGATACATATAGGCAGCACAATAATAAATGAGTAGTTAATGCGTAATTTAATGAAGAGAGAAGAGAGGACCTTTTATAGGTGAGGAGAGGTCTGATCTTCTCCTTGTTTTCGATGTGGGGCTGAAGTGCTTGAGTTCCCGATTTGATAACCGATGCCGTCTTGGCAGTCGCGTGGCGGCGCGTCGGCGGTGATCGAGGAACTCTTGTGCTCGGGCCGTAGCCGCTGGTACAGCCTATCGTGGGTTACTCCTTTGGCGGTAGTTGGTACCTCTGGCGGTACGATGAGCGTGGCTGATTATAGCTAATTATGCTTTGCAAGCGTACATGTAGGTACAAGTCCCCAAGTCCCGATCAAGGAGGGCAATCTTGGTTGGGGAGTTGATCGGCGGTTTGAAGCGTTTTCTTCCGCTAGACTTTGCAAAAGCATAATTAGCGTCGATCGTTGTCAACCATGGATATTCTTGAGCAAGCGCTTTATACCCTTTCGGGTGGGCCCTGCTAGGCCCCCAGTGAGTCCCCACTCCCGGCTAAGATGGACCTCCGGATGGTCGCAAAATTTGTTTGGTGAGGGGGCTGCACGCGGGCGAGAGGGTGTTGGGTAGCGAACCCAATCTTTAGTACCCAGTGGCCGGGGTCAGCGTACTGTCCGGGCCGTGGTAAAGCTGTTGACTAGTCCCCGTGTCCGTAGGGACAATCGGCTATGCCAGCGTGGCGGTCATTTGTCGAGAATGAGGCGTGGCCTCGGGATCCGCCCGTGGCGGGTGTCCCCGGCTGGTTTATAGCGATGCTTGGCGTCGATGGGCGTGCTTGGCGTTACTTTATTGAGCGGTACTGCTGAATAAAGTACGCCGACTTGCCAGATAAAAGAGGTTTCCGCTAGAGGTGTGTAGCGGAAGGTGCCCCGTTGTATGATGACAAGGGAGAAGTTCACTGGGAGACCGTGAATAACGCTAGTGAAAAGTTATTGGGCGAGGGTTCCACGGGTAGAGGAGAGGACAAGTGAGAAGTTCATTTGGCGGGGTTTTCGCCGGAGACCGCCACTTGGAGAGGACAAGTGAGAAGTTCACGTGGCGGGGTTTCGCCGGAGACCGCACTTGAGAGGACAAGTGAGAAGTTCATGGCGGGGTTTCGCTCAGCGGAGACCACTTGGAGAGGACAGTGAGAAGTTCATGGCGGGGTTTCGCCAGTGAGACCTCACTTGGAGAAGGACAAGTGAGAAGTTCGGGCGGGTTTCGGCGGAGACCGCCACTTGGAGAAGGGTGTACTTGTGATTGCTTCCATGATACGCCTTGACGCGTGGCAAATAACTAGAGGGTTAGCGTGCGGAGGCAGCGTCTCCTCGGTCCCGCCGTCTTCTCGCCATTAATGCACGAGTAATGATGGATTTCGTAACGAGGCGGCGCCTCGGTTAACCGGAGGGTTAGTGCGGCGAGGACACGTGTGCGGCTAGGGTGTGATGTCGTTTTCTAGCGGACGGCCCAAAAGCCTCGATGTTGACATAAAAGGGGAACGATTGAGAAGGGACATCACAAAATCCATTCGAACCTTAGTCGTCTTCAAGCTCTGCCCATCCCGAGATTTGCGAGAGAGAGAGTGCCGTAGCGTTGGTGGAGTTCTCGTGGTCGGAGAGGCGAAAACTTCCGTCGTCGGGGCATAGCGAGCATCGATCGCCGTAGAGTTCACGCGAGGTTAGTGTTACGGTTATCCTTCTTTGGGTTTCGTGTTTTTGTCGATTTATGGGTTTGGTGGTTGTTTTCAGGATTGGTGTGTGAACTGGGTTTCTTGATGTTCGCTCGGGGTGTAAGATGAGATTTGGGGGTAGGTTATGGTGTTTGTGAGAGAGTTGTCGATTAGGGTTTTGCTAGATGGTTGAATCACGGGTTGAGGGGTTTGTTCATATTTTGGTATTTTACGGGTAGCTGTTCGTGGTGTTCTTTGCTATACGATATAGGGATAGGTTAGATCCTTACGTGGGCTAACCGATTTGGGTTTTAGGGTTTGGGATGGCCAACGTCGTAGAGATCTCGGCGGTGAGGACTCCGGGTCCGGCGTGTCAATCGGTCTGGCCGGATAGGGTTTTATTGACTCGTTGCGTCCGATGCGCCCGTCGCGGGAACCTCCTTTGCCAGAGCCGCTAGACATCGAGCCGCTACAAACCATACCACAGGAAGTTGTCATGGGGCGTGCGTCAGCGTCCGGAGAGTTCTAGGGCGGGTGAGGATCTTTGCTGCTTGGGATAGGAGTGAGGCGGCTAGCAAATGCTTGCCGCCCGATGGTTCCGGCGGGGAAACGTGGCGGGGAGGAAGCGAGTCGGCGTGGGTTCTCCGGATGGGACCCCGTTCGGCGGGAGAGGCGGATGGCTGCCGCCCGTCAACCGGATGAAGCGGATATACCGCTGCCGGGAGTGGTGAAACTTCGTCAGCCCGGCGGCGGGCGAAGGCCTCAATTCTTCCAGTGAGGGTTCGCCCGTTCACGCGAGCAATATTCCGCCAAGGAGTGACGTTGCCGCTTGTACCCAACCTTCAGATCTTGGTGTGCGAGTTCGGCGTCGCCTTTGGGCGAATCTGTCCCAACATGTGGCGGTTGATCTTTGGCGATGAACTCCTTGTGGCGGCTATCCGGTGCGAGGGGCCGGCGTGGCGGAGGTTTTGCACTTCTACTGGCGGGTATGCGTGAATCGCCAAGGTTGTAGAGGGCAAGTAAATTTGAGCCGCCGGCAGGAGCCCAAGCCGATAGAGAATTTGAGGGATTCGATGTCCTCTTGGCGGGGGCGTTTTGCGTGGCAATGACGGGGTGGGAGTATCAAGCGGAGTCCAACGAGGGGAGCCGGCGTTTAGGATTAAGTCGGAGTTTCAGCCAATCCGAGGTTGTCCGTCGATCTCCGTGAACATAGTTGGCGGTTTATTGTATATATGTTGCAATCGTTTTGGTGACACCTTGTTTCTTGTTTTTGTAAGCGGGCTGCGTTATAACTGTAGCGTGAGGAAGAGTGCCGTGTTCTTGGCGTATCAAAGGTTGTTGGAAGAATCGCAATTTCTTTGGACTTCCGTCTCCTCACCCGGTAGGAGTTGTTGGTCGATCAACTAACTTGGCGCTATTGGTAAGAGATCTCCGCCACATTGTATCTCTTGATAACTTGGTTAAAGCGACGGGTGTTTGCATGTTCTCGGAGACTCCGCCCGGGCAACAAAGCGAGCCGCGACGCCTTTGACAAAGCCATGGATCGTCGCGGAGATAGACAACTTCTTGGAGGCGATGTATGCCTTGGGGAGGCGCAATGGCGATTGTGAACGGAGACTCGAGACGGAGGTGAGCGCATCCGAGGTTCCGGTGGTCGCCCATGCCGCACCACTCCCACCTAGGGGCCCGGCCGCCGGCGTGCGGCCGGATGGACAAGCGGCGGGGAAAAAGGGTCCTCTTACCGCCGCGAGAAGGAAAGAGTGGTTGCCACTCGGCGTGGAGCCTGAGAGAAAGAGTTGTGGCCGTGGGGCTGCCGCTACTGCGGGGAGACAACCGCCGAAGGGTCCGAGGCTGCGCCCAGCTGGAGATACACGGGGGATCCTGCGAGGCGGCGCGGTGTGACTTCGGCGGGGAGGAGGATGATGGCGAGACCCTCGAGGTCCACGAGGCAGAAGAAGGCCGACAAGACCCGTCGAAGGCCCGTGGCCGAGAGAGATGCCCGTGGCGATCTGGACTCTCGCCCGCCTTCACCGAAGTTCATGACCGGCTGGCGGGAGTTTCTCTATCATTTGTGCGGCGGTTGGGGTTGGCGGTGCAGCGAGGATGGCCGCGGCCAGCGGCGATCGGCGATGCGCCCTTTAGCTCGGCCTTTGGGCACTGGCGGTTGGGCTGAGCGAAATGTTCTTGGCGGCCTCCAAGCAACCCCGAATTGAGGGACAGCTCAGGGAGGAGGTTAAGAGGCTTGAGAGGGAGGCTGGTGGATGCCAAGGGCAGTGGCCGGATGTGGAGCGGCGCTGATGAAGGCGGCTGTGATCGCGGGCCTTCGAGGCAAGCTAGGCGTGGCCATCCGGCCGGGACATAGAACGAAATGATCATGTCTCCAATTTGGAGCAAGACATGGCCTTGCTGCAAGAGCGTGTGGCCGCCAAGGAGAAGAAAATTGATATCTGCGGGAGTGCGCGCCCGAGCAAGGGAAGTGAAGAGGCTGGAGGGTGAGGTGACGGTGAGGGATGATGGAAGCCGAGCCGCCGCCGCTGTGGAGAAATTCAAGCGGTCGGCGGAATACAAAAACGCGATGAATGAATCGGCGAAGGCGGCGCCCTAGCGAGCGTCGAGATCTTTGCGGCGAAGGGTGCCATTGGTGGGCCAAAGGCGTCCACTTCCCAAAGCGCCAAGCAAAAATGTAAGCGCCGGCGAAGAAACTCCCGCCCGATTACCCAGTCCCCGGCGGGAGGTGGCGGCTCGAGGCGGTGGGTACCATACTCCGGCGGATGGGACCATAGAGACGCCAAGTCCCACCGCTCGAGGGACCGACCAAACAAAGCTGCGTCACGGCCGTGATCGAAGTAAGCGGCAGCGGGGCCAACCCCCGACATGCCGGACGTGCCCTGTTTTGATTGTGTAGCCGTGAGGCTGAAAATATATGTACTTTTTTTGTTTTTTTTTGAATGTAAGGAATATTTTTGGGTGGGGAGTCCAGCCACGAATATATGAAATATGGAATTTTTGGCGTTGTGTGATGACATGTCTATACCGCTAGAGTTTTGACTTAGGATTTTCTTTTGCAATCAATGAAATATTAAAGGAATTAAGATTGGTCCAAGTGCACAACGTAGCGGATGTGGTCCGGCGATTCTTTGGCGTTGCCGGTACCCTCGATGCTAGACTTGGTAACAATGGTTTGAATAATTCCTCGTTTCATTGATAAGCGGCTGGTCGGTGTTAACAAAAGTGGGGATGTACCCGTTGGGTAGCTTCCCTTAGCTAAATATTGAACAAAAATTTAGCTAAGTCAAGATGCTCTGAGTAGCGACATGACTATTTGTAGTAATACCGAAGGTGTTCGGTATTCCAAGGGTGGGTCGTAGTGACGCCATCCTTGTCCATTAAGTAGAAGGTGCACAGGCTAACGACTTCTACTATTTTGTATGGACCTTCCCAAGTTGGGCGGAGTTTTGTTGGTCTTTGGAATGACTTCCTTCATTACCCGGTCCCAGTTGGAGGTTCGGGCCTTGACTCTGGCGTTGTAGAAGCTGATACTTCGTTGTTTGTTTTGCGGGTTTTGCAAATGGGCCTTGTGTCGTTTTTCCTCTAGGAGGTCCAAGTCGAGGTTGATGCCATCGCCCGTTGGTCTCTGGGTGGTAGCACTCGACCCGGCGGTGGGTTGAGCTACCTCGGCGAGGCGAGCGGCCTCGATTCGAGCGTCATACAAAAGGGGTTTCACCATTGGCGGAGGATGGAGTCGCCCGATGGCCCATAGCACTTACGGAAGCTTTTCGCCCACAAGCCCTTGGCGGTGTCGAGTTTCTTTTTAGCGGCTTCTTGATTATCTTGTTTGCCGCCGACCTGGCCGTTGGTTTGGGGGTGGCGGCGGCAAAGCTCATCTTGGTGCCCAGATTGGCGGTGAATGAAATGAGCTCCTCATTGTTGAAGCGTAATGCCGTTATGCGTAATGATTGTGTGTGGGACACCATAGCGGCATAAATGTTTTTCCGGAGGAAGTGAATGACTTTGGCGGTAGTGATGGCGTCGGTGGCTCTGCCTCTATCCACTTGCTTTGTTGTAGTCGATAGCGACAATGATGTACTTGAACTGTCCTTTGGCGGTTGGGAATTTTCCCATCAAATCGAGGCCCCATGTAGAGTGGACCCATGGACCGATGATGATTGAAAGTGGTTCACGCCGGTGCATGTGGGAGATCGGCGAACTAGCGGCATTTGTGGCAAGATCTTGACACTGCCGGGCGTCCTCACCAAGCGTAGGCCAAAAGTAGCCACAATGGCATTGTGCGATTGGCGGGGATCTGGCGCCCGAGTGGTTTCCGCACTCCCGCCCGTGGATTCCTGCCAACACGACCTTTCCTTCCTCCGGGTTAAACAGCGGAGGTTGGGGTGAAGTGAACCCACGGCGGTAAAGCTTGCCATTACGGATATTGTAGCGGGTTGCTCTCCATTTGAATTTGGCGTGCCTTGACCTTATCCTCTGGTAATGTGCCGCTAGCGCTTGTATGCGATGATCTCGTCCATCCGGTGGGGTTGATTTCAATGTTGAAGATCTCTGCTAGGGTCTTTGTGATGCTTGGCTTGTCAAGGCATTCCACCTTTGTGTCCATTTGGACTTTGATGTATTTGGCGGTTGCGATCTTGCGGGGAATCGGCCTTGGCGTTCTTTTCCACTGAGGATTTGTGTGATGGTGTGAAAGTTGAACTTTTTAGCAACGTTTTGACATATCCCAAGTATGCCGCTAACTTTGGTCCTTGGCTTGGAAGCCATGCGTTGACACAGTTAGCGACTAATTGAGAGTCCTGAATATGTTGGTATTTGTCGAAGTCAATGGCGAGGAGCGGGCCGTGATAAGTGCCTCGTACTCCGCCACATTGTTTGAAGCTTTGAAGTTGAATTTCAACGCGCATTACTCAGCGTTCAGTCCCGGGTCTGTTAGGATGACTCGGCGCCGGCCTTGGCGGCTGGCGGATCCGTCCACATGTAGGTTCCAATCATTTGGAGGGACTTGCCTCCCAGCGGTTACCACTTCCGGCTCCGGGTACCATCTCTACAGGGTTCAGTTGGCGTTCGGTGAGTTCAGCGATGAAGTCCGCCCTTTACTGGCCCTTCATGGCGGTTCTTGGTTTGTATTCTATGTCGAACTTCGGCGAGCTCGATGGCCCACTTCTTTGGCGCCCGAGTGTTCGTGGTTACGCATTACTTGCCTCGGCGGTTGATTGGTTAACACATGGATCGTGTGGGCACGGAAGTATTGGCGGGCGCTGGCGGCAACGATAAGTGCAAGGGCGGTTGCTCCAAGGGAGGATACCTTGTTTACGCTCCGTTCATGCCTCTGCCGCGTAGAAACCGGGAGCTCATCTTGGCCTTCCGCTTCGGACAATTCGCAACTTACGCCCGATCACGGATACCGCTAGGTATATGAATAGGGTTTCTCCTTGGGCGAGGGGCCGAGAGAGGAGAGGGGCTGCCGCCGATATTCCTTGAGCCACAGGCAGCGCTGACATTCCGGATTCCGGTCGATGACCTTCTTGTGCGTTGTTTTGAGGAGTTTGAAGAATGGGGCACACTTATCGGTGAGTCGAGATGAATCGAGAAAGAGGCGGTTAACTTGCCACTGGAGGCATTGGGCGTGCACCTTATACTCGGTCCGCCCAGTCAAGGATGGCTGGACCTTATGCAGGTTAGCCTCGATGCCCCTTCGTGACAATGTATCCCGGGAATTTGCTAGCGGTGGCCGCAAAGAAACATTTTTCGGGTTGAGGCGCATACCATAGGCCAAGAGAATGGTTACTATGATCACGAGGTTTGCCACATGTCCGCGGCCTTTATGCTCTTAACTAGCATGTCGTCCACGTAGACCTCGATGATTTTTCCCGGATGCTCATGAACATGGCGTTCATCAACCGGTAAGTTGGCACGGCGTTCTTGACCGAAAGGCATGACATTGTAGCTTGATAGAGGCCTTTGTCGGTGGTGAAGGTGGTGCATTCACGGTCATTTGGGGTGCATTTTGATCTGATTGTATCCGGAGAAAGCGTCCATCATCTTTGAGGAGCTCATGTCCGGCGGTTGAATCGACCAACCGATCGATCACGGGGTAGCGGGAAACTATCCTTTGGGCATGCCTTGTTGAGGTTTTGAAGTCAACACACATCCGCCACTTGCCACCGGGCTTTTGACCATTACCAAATTTGAGATCCACTTTGGGGATAGATGACTTGGCGGATGAATCCAATGTCACGGAGTTTGGCGACCTCTTCTCCGATTGCGGTATTTTTCCTCATCGAAGGCCCTCCGCTTCTGCTTGATGGGATAAAAGGAGGGTTTGATGGTCGATTTATGAGTGATAATCTCGGGGAGATACACGGCATGTCCGCGTAGGACCATGCAAAGACGGAGGCGTTATGGCGTAGGAATTGAATGAGTTACGCCTCTACTTACGGGTCTAGTTGAAGCCTATGCGGACCGTCCGCTCGAGTGCTCGTCCGAGATGCATACAACTTTCAAGGATGTGTCCGGGTTGACCGGCTCCTTCCTTACATACTTCTCCTCCTCATCCCTAGGGTCCTCGAAGATATTTGGTGGCGGTGCACGGTTTCCCACCGTTAGGACATCATGGCGGTGTGTTGACCGTGCCATAGTCGTTGAATAACACTTTCAGCGTGCCAAGCTGGCTTCCCCTCCGCCTTTGCGTACTTGGTTAGGTGTGGGAACTTCATGAGAAGCATGTATCCGTGATAATGCACTTAAGCTTGTTGGCGCCGGTCGTCCGAGGATGGCATTATATGAGCTGAGACAATCAGCGATTATGAATTACGTATGTACCTCCGCCATACATGGACTAAGCGCCAATAGTCAACCGCATGTAGTCGTAACCGAAGCGGTTGTGTGGCGTCACCGAGAAGGCCGGCGGCTCATGGTCCCGAGCAACTTGTTATTCCGCTTGAGATGGCTGTAGCAACCGTTAAAGATGACGCTGACAATGACCCGCTATCTACCAATATTCTCCCCACCGAGAACCTACCAAGAATGGCGTCGACCAAGAAGGGTCATCATGGGGTAGGTGCACCCAGCTCCTCCTCCTCACGAGAATGTAATAGGTTCCCAACCCACCTTTGGGACTTTGGCGGATCTCGTAGCGGATATGGCGGACTTCCTTTGGGTGATTAATGCGTGCATAACGCTTCACGGCTCTGTGAGACAAGCCCGTGATTGGAGCACCGCCGTCGATTGTGTTAATGCGGCCCAACGTCTCTACGTTGGCGATCACGGTGGCGGTTGGCGCACCTTGAACTGTTCCATCTTGCCTTCACGCGGTACAAGGTCTCAATTGCCGCGTCTTGAGTGCGTTGCATTTGTTGGTATTGTGGCCGCCTTCATGGTATTTGCACCATCTATTAGGTGTTTTTAGGTTTGCCCGTCTTTGGGTATTTTCTTTGGAGGAGGTGGCGGGATTTGATCCTTGCAGCGATTGTATATTTCCTCGTCTGAGGTTGTGAGGACCGTGAACACCGCATACCGCTGAGAAGACTCCGTTTGTGCATTGCGGTTATCTTCTGGGTTGGCGGTTGCCCTTGTGGTATTGATCCTTACGCCGCTTGTTCGGTAGTGGCCTGTGGCCATTCCCTTTTCTTGTCGGTTGGCGTCTGGCGGGTGCTTTATTAACGGTCTCATGATGACTGGAGGTGGGGTACGTGTTGCCTTTCTTTGGCGTTACCGTGGCGGTGGGACTTCTCCATATGTAATGAATTCCGCTGGCGTGAATGACCGCCTCACTCATGATATGGTCATATGCCGCATTTGGATGATTGTAGTTGAGGTGATAGAGGAACGGCCCTTGAGGAGTCCTTGCTTGAAGGCCGCCGATGCCATCGATTTGTCTAGATCAGCGGCAGCGAGATCTTGCGCTTCGCCACCTTGTGACGAATGCCTTTAGTGATTCATTCTCTCCTCGCTTGACGTGAGCGGTGACTCGTGTTATGATGTCCGTGGACAATAAGATGAACCGGAGAGGAAGGTATGTGATAGTCGCGTTGAATGAGTCAATGGATCTGGCGGACATTGAAGAACCAATTCATTGCCTCTCCGTCCGGTGTTTATTTGAACAAGTGGCCTGAGTGGGGTCGTCAAATCCCTTGTTGTTGGTGACCTTCTTGAAGGTGTCCATGTGGGCCGAAGGGGTCGGTTGTACGTATGTCGACATCTTTGGAGTTTTTCGCGTCTGTGAGGCACGATAGCTTGTAGGATTGCGGCGGTGAAGGGCCACGGTGCGGGCGTGAAAAGTGGACTTTGAGTTGGCGGCGTGGCGCCGACTCCGCCGGACCAACCTTTGTTCCAAGCTGCTGCATCCTCTCCGTAATTTGGGTACATTCGCGTCGCCGTGGTCCGGCATATGTACTCCGCTGGAGTACGCCTATGCCTTGGCGCAGCGGATCGCCCTCAGTTCTTGCCCTAATTTCCGGCGGTTGGTGCGTGAGTACCGACTCTGCCTCCTGCTCCAACATGAGTTGGGGAATGGGCGGTGGTCCCATCCCCAGTAGTTCAGGGGTCCAGTAGGGACCTGCATCACTGACGGTTCTCGGTCCCAATGTACCCGGCGTTGGGATGACTACATACTGTACTATGCGAATGCTCGCTTTATGCGGGTTGGCGGTTCTTTCCAACGTCCTTTTCGTGTCATCAAAGCGTGACATCAGCGTAGCCACCGCTTTGGGCCTCGGTCTTCTCTCTGCGCTCCTCTTCACGCTCTCTGTTTGCCTTGTGAAGGTGCGCGGTGCCAACTTCGTACATGGCGGCGAGGTCCTGGCACAGTGGTGGCCGCTTGGATTCCGCCTCACCGCCCGGGGTTAGTTGGGGTGTTGAATAGTGCGCGGTTAACACCTACATTTGGATTGGATGGTTGGGGGATGGCGGATTAGTGCACTTTGCTCATCGGCGTTTCCCGCTACCGCTAGTCATGGTAGTTGTGATGGGATGACCTCTTGTTCAAGGGTTCCCGCAGGCGGCGCCAATGTTAATGCTCAAAGTCTGGCGGTAGCCAAACCTTACGTTTACTTAGCGGGTCCGTGGGCGGACCGCTACTCTGTATACTTGGTGATTCTGCTGGCTGCCAAATGAAAGGCGGGCGTCGAGGAGGAGACCAGCGTTGGCGGTCTTCACTTCTCCGATGCCTAAGTCGGTTGATATATATAGGCAAAGCATAATAATAAATGAGTAGTTAATGCGTAATTTAATGAAGAGAGAAGAGAGGACCTTTTATAGGTGAGGAGAGGTCTGATCTTCTCCTTGTTTTCGATGTGGGGCTGATGTGCTTGAGTTCCCGATTTCGATAACCGATGCCGTCTTGGCGAGTCGTGTGGCGTCGGTGATGATCGAGGAACTCTTGTGCTTTCGGGCCGTGGCCCGCTGGCTGCCTATCCGTGGGTTACTCCTTTGGCGATAGTTGGTACCTCTGGCGGTGCGATGAGTGTGGTGATTATAGCTAATTATGCTTTGCAAGCGTACATGTAGGTACAAGTTTCCAATTACGCTTTGGTGTCAGGTACTTGCCACTTGTGCTTCGTCTTGAATCATTGGTTGGTTGGGTTCTTGGCGGCGATCTTGCTTTTCCTACAAATGCACTACGCCCACGCGGGACAATGCAGCAAACATCATTTCATGATGTAGTAGAGAAAGTTACCAATGCGAGACATGTTATTTAGAGTTCTTCAAATAGCCCAAATACTCTGTAAGGAGTTTGTGAACAAAGACATCTTTATGCAGTGGTTGCCATGTCTAACATCCATGCCTTAAAATCCATATTAGGTGCAATATCTTTTGCTTGGGAAATTAAAAGGTAGTGCGAGAGAGAATAGCTTGTCTTTGAGAAGGACACTTACGGAACTTATGTGAGTTACGTCTAATAGCTTCAAACTTGGCGGGAAGCGAGGAGGCGAACTAGTGTGTCCCGGTGAAGCGCACCTTTGTGAAAGAAAGGCTGACTTTTGTTGGCAACAGGTGTATTTGCAAAACCCGCCATACACTTACATTTATTTTGAACTTTGCAGGATTTTTTGACTTCGAAGTCTCTTCGGGAAGAGAGTTTGAAAGAAGGGTCTCCTTGTGATGTGGAGGCCATGGTTGCACTTAGGACCTGTTCACATTCTCTTGCTATCCGATAAGCGAACTTGGCAATGAATAGAACCCACTTCTTTTCTAGTTTCAGATAAACTCTATCTTCTACTTGTTCTTGCACTTAGAAGGAATACACATAACTTTTTGTGAGCAAATATTGTTACAGGAAGATTGAATGCACAACATCATGGAGTTCCACATTTTGGGTATGTCTCGTCAATTAAATCCGAGACCATTTCCTTAATACGTATGATACTAGGCCTATGAATTTGATGTGAGGACAATCCGATTATCCATTTGTCTATCCAAACATGTGTCATCTTGCCATCTCCATTATTAGCCAAGAGGCACACACTGCCTTGAGAATTGATGGAAGCTTTACAAGATGCTTCTCCAAGAGAGAAAGAAGGGAGCTTCATCCCAACTCGGCCTCACAAAAAGGAAGAGAATTGGGATAATATCTAGCTTTGTATAGCCTAGCAATAAGAGATGTGGGATTAGAGATTAATCCTCCATCCTTGTTTAGTAACATTGCTAAATTGTATGCATGCAAATTCTTAAAACCCATTTCCACCTTCATTTTTTGTGAGGCATAATCTCTCCTCGGCTCCTCCACCAGGTATGAATTTTCTTTTTTTTTTTCCTGCTGTAGCCCCGAAAAAGAGGCACCATAATTGATGTATATCATCCACAAAAGCCCTTTAGAGGCAAGATACAATTCATGGCATATAATAATGGCATAGTTTGAGCTTAAGCAACTTTTGATTAGAATTTCTTTACCTGCATTGCTTTGAGAATTTTGGATTTCCAACTTATAGAGCTTTTTGACAATCTCTCTTTGATGTACTTTCAAATTTTGCGAGTCTTTTGATCTCTCTGAGCCCTTAGAGGAAGGCCAAGATACTGTCATGCTCCCACGAACACATGTGACATTAAGAATGGATGCCAATTCTTCTATTTTGTTTTGCTAGCATGAACATTTTTACTAAACACACACTACTCTTCTGAGAAATTAACCACATACTGTCGAGGAGAGCTCTTTCACTTAGACATCAAGTATTCTTTTGAGAAGTGAGTGCATTCCTCAACGATGCATTAAGCGAGAGCCAAAGAGGAGGAGTCATCGTTGCGAATATGACGGACCATGATGATGCAAAAGTAGGGCGTCTGGACACATTTTTAGTCGGAAGAGATTATATTGGAAAGAAGATTGCCTTGGATTATCTTTGATAGTCCCTTCTCCACACACAAAATGAAGAAGAATATGGTGACAAAATTAAGCACCATGTCTTATTCCCACAGTGGGAGAGATTACTTGGTGTATGGAAGCTCTCATTGAATTAAAATTAGTAATGAACTGAAACAACACACTTCACTTAGTCATGTTAATCCACGAGGCAAAAAACCCAATTTTGTTAGAATGGCCTGCAGAAGGAAAATCCCACTCTACAGCCACCATCATAGGCTTTGAAGTGATATCAAGTTTGAAGAAGGAGAAAAACACGATTCTAGCGATTCTGCGAGAAGCTTTTGTGCATGAAATGTGGAAACACGTGGCTTACGTAGCTCTAGTAGTAATGCGAGATTAAGCGTCCGGTACATACACACTTTGTAGGAGATATGATCTCCGGTGGCAACACTTTAATCTATTTACAGCGACCTTAGAGCAGTTACGCAAATAGCGTTACACCAAAGCCAATTGAATTACGAGAAATTGCATGGCCACTTTGGTCTTTTATTCTTGAATCCGGACATAGAGATTAGTGTATAACTTGCAGTTCATCCCACATTTCCCCACTAGTAGTAGGGAAATTTGGACAGTAACAGTAGTACAAACATCAAAACTTACCGCACTCCGGTACTTGATGATAGAAGGATTGTCATGCCAAAATCCAGAGCCTCGGACTCTTCTTAGGCCAGAGTGCATTTGAAAAAGCTGCATTTTGAATTTCATCATGCAGTGTAGGGTTTGGTGGGTTTGTTCATTTCATAGAGGGAGTTACCCTTGACTGGTGTAGCATTCATAACTTACTTGTAGGGCTCTTGGATCAGATTACCTTGAGTGCACTGAAGAAGACTTGTGTGAAATACTTCATGAGAAGCTGAGAGGCGTTGGATTCAGGAAGGTTCAGATTGCCCGGAAACACCATGCACAAAGTCCTCCAAACCACGAGATGAGTATTTGGAACTTCTTCTATTGCTAGCCTTCCCTATGAAAAAAAAGCGGAGTTTTTGTCCCCTATCCCTTAAGCCAAAGTACCCTAGACCTTTGGGCGCCAATGCACTTTTCTTGTAAAATACAAGTGAGGCTAGCTTTTTGCTTCACATGGAGGATTAGATTTGATTTCCCTCACTATTACTTTCGGGGAGAGTAAAGGCTGCTTCATGAGATCAAACAACTACTCACGAATCACCCTCAGTTCCCTTTTTGCTTATCAAATTAGGTGTGGTGCCATACATTAATAATAGTTTTACTTTGCTTGTTGTTTGATTTTTGTAGCTGATTTAATGCAAAGTACGTGCACTTTGTAGTTGGTGAAGCCAGCTCTTGTTGTATAATAGCATTTGCAATCTTCATTTACCATACCATATTTCTTCATACGGAAATGACACGGCATTCGATACGTCGGCCTTAAGGTTGTTTTCGTTCACCTCATGAGGCAGGCTAAATGGAAGCTCATGTTGTAATGACTTTATCTTTGAAGGGAAAAGGAAGGGCTCTCCATTGTGGTGATTGGAAAGACTTCGATCTAATCTTTCTTTTGTAAAATTTATTTGCTCCATGTAAATCTACCATACATGAAGCCTATGTCTATACTAAGTCAGGTGGAAGCCATGGTGTGGCGAGAAACTTGCCATTCTTTCTGCGGATCTCGGTGGAGCGCGGACTTATCAACAGAGGACATAACCTGCTATTATAATCACCAGCCATGAAGACAGTGCTTCAATTTACAATCCTCCCGGTAAAGTGATGGATCAAACGCGAGGTATTCCCTCTGTCCTGTCACATCACGCTTGTGCGTATAAACCGGTGAATCTCAAAGTTCTTCACACTGGTTTTCCAATCATAAGCATCAAATGTGATAACGTCTTGAAACCAGAAAAGTAGATCAACGTATGTTTCGTATTCCAGATTAGGGCCTACACCTTGGCTGACCCCTCACGACAATCCGAAGCTGAATGTTATCCCATGAAAAACCAATATTGGGGTGTGTGGCCCGAGTTAATCAACTCCTTTCTTGCGCTAGGCTTTCCAGGGAGAAAATGAGGCATAGTTTTTGGCGTGGAGCCCGAGATCTATGAGGAGCTCGTTGTGTCTCCGGTCGAGTATCCTCACAATACCCTCTATGATTCCCACGCCACAAGGATCTTTTGCCTTGGAGCATGTTGAATGATGTTGCTTTGCTTTCGCTTTATTGGTGGCGTTGGTGGTGCCACCTGGCGCTGAGCCTTTCGTGAGGCACTTAGGTTAAACTCTTGTAATAGTCATAAGTCATTAAAAGTAAGCTTTTCCTCACCACTTAAATTAACCACATTAATGCTTTCGAAATGTCTGGCGGTATGGCAAACCTTACGTTTAACCTTAGCAGTCCCGTGAGGCGGACCGCTACTCATAATACTTCGGTGATCTTAAGCTGGTCAAATGAAAGCGCGTCGAGGAGGGAGACAGCGTTAGGCGGTCTTCACTTCTCCGATGCCTAAGTCAGTCCATGCATATAGGCGGCATAACAATAAATGAGTAATAGAATCGTAATTAATGAAGAGAGAGGAGGACCTATTTATAGGTGAGGAGAGGTCACGATCTTCTCTTTGTTTTTCGATGTGGGCTGATGTGCTTGAGTTCTTAGTTTGATAAGCCATCTGCTTGGCGGTAGCGTGGCCGTAGCGTCGCGGTGATATAGGGGCGACCACTGGCTTTCGGGCCGTAGCAGCTTTGTGTCTATCAAGTAGGACATTACTTTGGTGGGAGTTGATACTTACGGCGGTATAATGGCGTAGCTCATTATAGCTAATTATGCTTACAAATGTACATGTAGGTACAAGTCCCCCAAGTCCCGATCAAGGAGGGCAATCTTGGTTGGGGAGTTGATGTGATTTGAAGCGTTTCTTCCGCTAGACTTTGCAAAAGCATAATTAAGCGTCGGTCGTTGTCAACCATGGATTTATTGAGCAAGCGCTTTATACCCTTTCGGGTGGGCCCACCCAAGGCTCCCTAGGGAGTCCCCCACTCCCGGCTAAGATGGACCTCCGGGAAGGTCGGTAAATTGTTTGTTGAGGGGGCTGCCGCGGGCGAGAGGGTGTTGGGTAGCGAGCCCAATCTTAGTACCCAGTGTGGGGTCAGCGTACGTCGAGTACGTGAAGCTGTTGACTAGTCCCGTGTCCGTAGGGACAATCGGCAAATAACGCTTGGCGTGGTGACGTTTTGCGAGAATGAGGCGTGGCCTCGGGATCCAGCCATTGGCGGATATCCCCCGGCCTTGGTTGAAGCGAGGAAAGCGGCGTCGGTAGGCGTGCTTGGCGGTATTTTATTGGCCGGTACCGCCTTGAATAAAAGTCTAGCGACATGCCGGATGAAAGAAGGGTTCGCTAGCGGTGTGTGGTGTATGGCGGAAGATGCCGTTTGCGGTGACAAGGGAGAAGCTCCTTGGAGACTTTGATGGTGATGAGGCCGGCGGGGCTCGCCCGGCGGAGACTTCGTCGAGGATGAAAAATGAGAAGTTCTGGCGGAGTTATTTCGGCGGAGACTTTCGCGATATGAAGTGAAGTTCCGGCGGAGTTTTCGTCAGCCGATACTTCGTCCGCGAGATGAAAAGTGAGAAGTTCCGTGGCGGAGTTTCAGCGGAACTTCGTCCGAGATGAAAAGTGAGAAGTTTATTTGGCGGAGTTTCTCGGCGGAGACTTAAATCCGCGATGAAGATGAAAAGTGAGAGATTCCGCGGAGTTTAGCTCAGCGGATTGATCACTTGTTGAGATTGGCCCAAGTGGTTGCTTCCATTAGGCGCTTACGTGCGATGATGGTAGGCGACACGTGGCAAAGCTGCGAAGGTTAAGCGTCAGGAGGCTTGGTCTCGTCGGTCAGGCCGTCTTCACCGCCATTAATCACGGTAATGATGGATTATTGCGGAACGGCGTCGCCGGTTAATCCGGAGGAGTTATTGCGGGCGTGGGACACGCGTGTATGCGGTGTTAGGTGATATGCGTTTTTACTCGGCTGGCCCGGAATCCCCTGAAGGGGACATAAAGGGGAGCGTGGCGAAATTTTGTCGGTTGGCAAAACTTCAAACCCTACTCGTCTTCAAGCTCTTGGCGTCGAGATTCAAGAAAGAGGCTGCTGTGTTTTGTGGAGTTCTCTTGCTCGGAAGAGGCGAAAGCTTACGTAAAGTCGGAGACCCAGCGCACCACGACCTCACAAAGTTTGGCGAGGTTAGCATTACGGTTCTCTGTCTGTTTCATTTGTTTTGTCGATTTACGGGTTATTTGCTATTTTGGGATTGGTGTCTTCTTTCTTTGCTGTGCAGGAGGGTGTAGAGTGTGATTTGGGGGTGGGTTATGGTGTTTGTGAGAGAGTTGGTATATAGGGTTTTACTAGATGGTGAATGCAGGTTGAGTGTGTGTTAGGTGTTTTGGTATTTTTAAGGTAAAATTTGTTCTTGGTGTTCTTGGCTATAAGCGGGTGTAGGGATAGGTTAGATCCGTTTTGAGCTAAGCTGATTTGGGTTTTAGGGTTTTGGGATGGCTAGCGTCGTAGAGATTTCGAAAGCGGTGAGGACTCGAGATTACGGCGTGTCGTTCGTTGCGGCGGATAGAATTTTTATTGACTCGTTCGCGTCCGATGCGCGGTCACGGGGAACCTCAACTTTGCCAGAACGCTAGAGGTTGAGCAGCTACAAACCATTCCTTGGGAAGTAGTCATGGAGTGCGTGGTTACGTCCAGGAGAGTTCTAGAGGCGGGGAGGCTGCCGGCCTTGGCAGGATAGGCGTGAGGCGGTGGCAAATGCTGTTCCGCCGATGGATTCGGCGAAGGGGAGATGTGGCGGGTGAGGATCACAGGAGTCGGCATGGGTTCTCGAGGATGGGACCCGTTGATGAAATTTGGAGGGAGGATGAATGCGTCGCCGTCAATCGGTTGAAGCGGGTGTATGCGGTTGCTGGCGTGGTAAGCTAGCGTCCGTAGGCGGTGGATGAGAAGGCTTCCATTCTTCCAGCGGGGTTTGCGGCTGTGCATGAGGCCATATTTGCGTCAAGGGGTGACATTCCGCTCGTGCCCAATCTGAGATCTTGGTGTGCGAGTTGGCCTTGCTTTTAGGCGGTCTGCCCCAACATGTGGCGGTTGATGTTGGCGATGAACTCACTGTGGCGGTGTCCCGTGCGAGGGCCAAGCTGTGGCGGAGGTACTTCACTTCTCTGGCGGGTGTGCGTGAAGCGCCAAGGTTGCGAGAGGCGAGGTGAATTTGAGTCGCCGCCGAGGCGCCCAAGTGATTGAGAACTTGAGGGATTGATGTCCCTCTTGGCGGGGACCTTCTAGCGTTGCCACGCAGCGGGTTGGGAGTACCAAGCGGAGTCCAGCGAGGGGAGCCAGAAGCGTTTAGGATTAAGTCGGAGTTTGACTATCCAGGGTTGTGCGGCGGTCTCCGTGAACACGTCACAGTTTTCACGTTATGTATAGCCTTTGTATGCAGGTATGCTAACCATTATTCTTGTTTTGTAGCGGGCTTACTTGCGGTATACCACGACTCGTGAGGAAGAGTGCGGCGTGGAAGCGCATGTCGAGGCTGTTGGCGGAATCGAAATTTGCTGGACTTCCGCTGTGACGGTTGGGAGTTGTTGGTCGATCAACAAGCCCGACTCGCGCCGTTAGTAAGACACCTCCGCGAACGGTACCTTTTGCTAGGTTGTTGGTGGCGTGTTAGCATTTTGTTTTGTTGTAGAGACTCCGCCCGGGGAACAAAGCTAGCAGCGGCGGCTTTCGAGAAGGCCATGGGACGTCTTTGAGATTAACAATTTCTTGGAGGCCATGTATGCGCCTCAGGCGGAGGCCCGGAGGCGGTTGTAAACCGGAGACATTGGCCGAGCCCATCCGAGGGATTCCGGTGGTGTTGCCCATGCCGCACTCCCACCTTGGCGCCAAGCGGCTGCCAGATTGTTATTTGGTGGTGCCCTTTGTGGAGGGCGGGAAGAAGGGGTCATTTGCTCACGCTCCGCAGAAAGAGAGGGTGGTTGCCCTCGGCGTGGCTCACAGAGGGCGGGGCAGCCGGCGGGGGGGCCGCCGCGCCCGGCCCAGGAAACACACGGGTGCTCTAGCGGAAGCGCCCGGCGAACGACTCCGCCGAGGATGAGGATGAGGATGAGGCGGAGGTCATGGGATCCGCCCGACAAAGAAGGTTCGACAAGCTCAGCCAAAGGCCCGGCGGTTTGAGAAAGAGGCGGTTGTGGCGATCACTGGACTCCTTCGCCCGAATATGCGAAGTTCATGGCCAAGCGGTGGCGGGAGTTTCTCTTCCATCTCTGCGGCGGTTGGGCTTTGGCGGCCTAAGCGGGGATTTCGCGCCCAGCGGCGATTGACAAGTCGCCCTTGGCTCGGCCTTTGGTCACTGGCGGTTGAAATTTGAATGAAATGTTCTGGCGGCGTCGAAGCGGCCGGATCGAGGTGCGGCTTCGGGGAGGAGGTCAAGAGACTTCGAGGGGAGCTTGCGGATGCCAGGGGCAATTTGGCGGATGTGGAAGCGGCGCTGATGAAAGGCTGCTACTGCGATGTGCGGGCCTTCGCGGCAAAATTTGGAAGTCGCCATCCGCCGGGATGTGGAAGCGAAATGATCACGTCTCCAAAATTTGGAGCAAGACAGGCCACTACTGCGAGGAGCGGGTGGCCGCTAAGGAGAAGAAGATTGATATCTGCGGCGGGAGTACGCGCCCGAGGCAAGGGAGGTGAAGAAACTAGAGGGTGAGGTGGCCCGCTGAGGGGCCGAAGGGAGCCGTCTGCGCGCGCGTGTGGAGAAATTTAAGCGATCGGCGGAATACAAAAGCGATGAATAGCCTTGGCGAAAGCGCCCTAGCCAATGTGGAGATCTTTGCGCCAAAAGGGTGCCATTGGCCTGGGCAAAAGCGTCCGGCCGCCCGTCGCATAGCGCAGAATATTCAGCCCGGTGAAGAATGCCCGCTTGATGCGAGAATGTCGCCAGCGGCGCAGCTCGAGCGGCGGAGAAAATCTTACTTTCGGCCGGTGGATGGTGCCCGGCCGGACTCCTCCTACCCGGTCGGATGTGTCCGTGCGGTTTTATGGCGGCGCATACTTTCGGGCGGATGGGACTATAGAGACTCAAGTCCCACTGCGAAGTCACGAACAAACAAGCGAGCGCGCCGCATCTTGCGTAGAAAGAGGATCACGGAAGCCAACCCTTGAGATCTTTGAACTTTCCTTTTTTTTTTTTTTGTGTAGCCGAAAGGCTGAATATTGTGTGGATGTAAAGAATATTTTTGGGTGGGGAGTCCCGACCCTCAATATATGAAATGAAATTTGGAATTTTGGCTAGTGATGATATGCTTGTACGCTAGAGGTTTGACTTAGAATTTTCTTTTGCAATCAATGAAACATTAAAGGAATTAAGATTGGTCCAAGTGCACAACGTAGCGGGCGTAGTCGGCACGGTCTTGGCGTTGCCGGTTGCCCTCGATGCTAGACTTGGTAACAATGGTTTTGAATAATTCCTCGTTTCATTGATAAGCTGACGGATCGATGTTTACAAAAGTGGGGATGTACCCGTTGGGTAGCTTCCCTTAGCTAAATATTGAACAAAAATTTAGCTAAGTCAAGATGCTCACTGGGTAGTGACATGACTATTTATAGTAATCTAGAAGGTGTTAGGTATTCCAAGGGTGGGTGGTTGTGGCGCCACCCTTGTCCATTAAGTAGAAGGTGCCGGGGCTAACGACTTCTACTATTTTGTATGGACCTTCCCAAGTTGGCGGAGTTTTGTTGGCGGTGGAATGACTTCCTTCATTACCCAGTCCCGGTTGGAGGTTCGGGCCTTGACCACTGGCGTTATAGAAGCGTGATACCATTTGCTTGTTTTGCGAGGTTGTGCAAATGGGCCTTGTGTCGTTTTTCCTCTAGGAGGTCCTTGTCGAGGTTGATCACGAGTCCTTTGTTGGTTCTTTGGTTGGTAGCCTTCGATCCTAGCCCTGGTAGGTTGAGTTACCTCGATAGAAGCGGGGCGGCCTGATCTGCGAACATCATACAAAAAGGAGTTTCACGATGGCGGAGGGGGTTGTTCGATGGCCCATAGTACTTACGGAAGCTTCTCCGCCCATAAACCCTTGGCGGTGTCGAGTTTCTTTTTAGCGGCTTCTTGATTATCTTGTTTCTTTGCCGACACGGCCGTTGGTTTGGGGGTGTCGCGGCAGATGCAAAACTCATCTTGGTGCCAAGATTGGCGGTGAAAGAGATGAGTTCCTTGTTGTTGAATTGTGTCTTGCGTTATGCGTAATGATTGTATGTGGGACACCATAGCGTGATAAATGTTCTTCCAAAGGAAGTGAATAACTTTGGCGGTAGTTATTGCCGTCGGTGGCTCTGCCTCTATCCACTTCTTTGTTGTAGTCGATGGCGGCGATGATGTACTTGAACTGTCCCTTGGCGGTTTGGAATTTTCCCATCAAGTGAGGCCCCATGTAGAGTGAATCCATGGGCCAGATGATGATTGAAAGTGGTTCAGCGGTGCATGTGGGAGATCGGCAAGCTGGCGGCACTTGTGGCAAGATCTTGATACAGGGCGTCATCACCGGCGTAGGCCAAAAGTAGCCACTGTCGCATTGTCGCGATTGGCGAGGATCTGGCGCTGAGTGGTTTCCGCACTCCCGCCGTGGATTCACGCCGGCCACGACCTTTCCCTCCTCACGGGGTTAAGCGGCGGAGGTTGGGGTGAGTGAACCCACGGCGGTAAAGCTTGCCATTACGGATATTGTAGCGGGTTGCTCTCATTTGAAGTTATGTCGTGCCTTGACCTTGTCTTACGGCAATGTCCCGTTAGCGCTTGTATTCGATAATCTCGTTCATCCGGTGGGATTGATATCAATGTTGAAGATCTCCGCCGGGGGTTTTTGTGATGCTAGGCTTATCAAGACATTCCACCCTTGTGTCCATTTGGACTTTGATGTGGTTGAAGGTAGCCAATCTTGCCGATGAATCGGCTGGCGTTCTTTTCCACAGGGATTTGTGTGATGGTATGAAATTTGAATTTTTTCAGCGGTGTTTTGGCGTACCCCAAATATGCAGCTAAGCTTCGGTCCTTGGCTTGGAAACATGTCGTTGACACAGTTAACGACTAATTGAGAGTCGTGAAGATGTTGGCCATTTGTCGAGTCAATAATGGCGAGTAGTAGGCGGCGATAAGTGCCTCGTATTCCGCCATGTTGTTTGAAGCTTTGAAGTTGAATTTCAACGCAGCGTACTCAGCGTTGATCCCGGTCTGTTAAGATGACTCGGCGCGGCCTTGGCTGGCGGGCGCGTCCACATCTGAGGTTCCAATCATTTGTAGGGAATTGCCTCCTCAGCAGTTACCACTTCCGTTCGGGGCCGCCTCAATCACAGGGTTGAGTTGGCCTTCGGTGAGTTCAATGAAGTCCGCCCTTTGCACGGCCCTTCATGGCGGTTCTTGGCTTGTATTCTATGTCGAACTCAGCTGAGCTCAATGGCCCACTTCTTTGGCGCCCGAGTGTTCAGGGTTACGCATCACTTGCCTCAGCGGTTGATTGGTTAACACATGGATTGTGTGAGCACGGAAGTATTGGCGGGCGTCTGGCGGCGGCAGCGATAAGTCACGAGAGCTAATTGCTCCAATGGAGGATATCTTGTTTACGCTTTCCGTTCATGCCTCTGCCGGCGTAGAACAGCTTTGGGAGCTCATCTTGGCCTTCCCGGACAATGGCGCAACTTTCCGCCGATCATTGCCGCTAGGTATATGAATAGTGTTTCTCCTTGCAGGGGGACGAGAAGGAGAGGAATTTGCCGCCAAGTATTCCTTGAGGCCACAGAACGCCGCGACATTAGGGTTCGGTCGATGACCTTCTTGTGAGTTGTTTTGAGGAGTTTGAAGAATGGGGCACACTTATCGGTGAGTCGAGAGATGAATCGAGAAAGGCGGTTAACTTGCCACTGGAGGCCTTTGGGCGTGTACCTTATACTCGAGGTCCGCCCGGAGTCAAGGATGGCTGGACCTTATGCAGGTTAGCCTCGATGCCTCGCTTCGTTGGCGATGTATCCAGGAAATTTGCTAGCGGTGACCGCAAAGAAACATTTTACGGGTTGGCGCATACCATAGGCCAAGAGAATGGTTACTATGACTTTGAGGTTTGCCACATGTCGTGGCCTTTATGCTCTTAACTAGCATGTCGTCCACGTAGACCTCGATGATTTTTCCCGGATGTTCCGTGAACATGGCGTTCATCAACGGTGGTAAGTTGCACCGGCGTTCTTGACCGAAAGGCATGACATTGTAGCGGTATAGGCCTTTGTGGGTGGTGAAGGTGGTGCATTCACAGTATTTGGGGTGCATCTTGATCTGATTATATCGGAGAAAGCGTCCATCATGCTTTGAGGAGCTCATGTCCGTGGTTGAATCGACAAGTTGATCGATCACGAGGTAGCGGGGAAACTATCCTTTGGGCATGCCTTGTTGAGATTTTTGAAGTCGACACACATCCGCCACTTGCGGCATTTGGGCTTTTTGACCATTACCAAATTTGGAAATCCACTTTGGGGATAGATGACTTGGCGGATGAATCCAATGTCACGGAGTTTGGCGACCTCCTCTCCAATTGCGGTACTTTTCCTCATCAAAAGGCCCTCGTTTCTGCTTGATGGGATAAAAGGAGGGTTTGATGGTCAACTTATGAGTGATAATTTGGGGAGATACACGGCATGTCAGCGTAGGACCATGCAAAGGCGGCGGCGTTATCCGCGTAGGAATTGAGTGAGTTACGCCTCCGCCCTCTGGGTCTAGTTGGGCTCCTATGCGGACTGTCGCTCGAGGGTGCTCGTCTGAGATCACGGATAACCTTTCAAAGGCGTGTCGGGTTGGACGGTTCCTTCTTTACATATTTCTCCTCCTCATCCCTAGGATCCTCAAAGATGTTTGGTGGCGGTGCCTCCCACCTGTCGAGGATTTCATGGCGGCGTTGACGCGCTATAGTGGTTGAATAACATTCTCGTGCCAGCTGGCGGCTTCCCCTCACACTGCCCGTGCCATTAGGTGTGGGGAACTTCATGAGAAGCATGTATCCGTGATGATGCACTTAAGCTTGTTGGCGCCGATTCGTCAGAGGATGGCATTATCTGGTGAAACAATCAGCGATTATGAATTACGTATGTACCTCCGCCATACATGGACTAAGCGCCAATAGTCAATGCATGTAGTGAGGAACCAGAAGCGGTTGCGTGGCGTCACTTAGGAGAAGGCTGGCGGTGGCTCATGGTCACCGGAGCAACTTGTTATTCCAGGTGGGTACATGCTTGCAACGGCGAAGATGGCGTTGACAGCCGGACCCAGCTATCCACCAATATTCTCCCAGCGAGAATCTGCCAAGAATGGCGTCGACCAAGAAGGGGTCATCATGGGGTAGATGCACCCGGCGCTCCTCCTCCTCTGAGAATGTAATAGGTTCCCAACCCGCCTTTGGGAGTTTGGCGGATCTCTCGTAGCGGATATTGCGGACTTCCTTTGGGTGATTAAGCGGCGTGCATAGCAGCTTCCTTGCCACTGTGAGACATGCGTGATTGGAGCACCGCCGTCGATGGTGTTAATGCGGCCCAAGGTCTCTACGTTGGCGATCCACAGTGGCGGTTGGCGCACCTTGAGCTGCTCCATCTTGCCTTCCGCGGTATAAGGTCTCAATGGCTGTTTTGATGCGTTGCGGCTGTTGGTATTGTGGCATTTGTCTTCATGGTACTTGCACCACTGCCGGTGTTTCTAGGTTTGCGATCTTTGGGTATTTTCTTTGGGGGTGGTGGCGGGATTTGATCCTTGCAGCGATTGTATATTTCCTCAGTGCAGTGCGTGAGGACCGTGAACAACGCATACCGTGAGAAGACTCCGTTTGCTTGTTGCGGTTATCCTCACAGGTTGGGCGGTTGCCCTTGTTGTGGTATTGGTCCTTACGCCGCTTGTTGCAGTAGTGGCCACTGTTGCCATTCCCTCTTCTTGTCGGTTAGCGGTGCGGCGGGTGCTTTATTAGCGGTCTCATGCTTGTTGGAGGTGGGTTGTGTTGTCTTTCTTTGGCGTTACTTGCGGTGGCGGTGAGACTTCTCCATATGTAATGAATTCCGCTGGCGTGAATGACCGCCTCACTCATGATATGGTCATATCTTGCGTTTGGATGGTTGTAGTTGAGGTGATAGAGGAATGGTCCCTTGAGGAGTCCACAGCTTGAAGGCGCCGATGCCATTGATTTGTCTAGATCGCGGCAGCGAGATCTTTGCCGCTCGCCACCTTGTGGCCGAATGCCTTTAGTGATTCGTCTTCCCCCCTGTTGTGAGCGGTGACTTGTGTTATGATGTCCGTGGACAATAAGATGAACCGAGAGAGGAAGGTATGTGATAGTGCATGGAATGAGTCAATGGATCGGCGGACACTCGAAGAACCAATTCATTGCCTCTCAGTCCGGTGTTTATTTGAACAAATTGTACCGGGGTGGGGTCGTCAAATCCCTTGTTGTTGGTGACCTTCTTGAAGGTGTCCATGTGGGCCGAAGGGGTGGGGCGTGCGGTGTAGTGTGACATCTTTGGAGTTTTTGCGCCGCCCGGTCGATAGCTTGCGAGAATTGCGGCGGTGAAGGGCCACAGATGCGGGCGTGAAAAGTGGACTTTGAGTTGGCGCCGGGCGCTCGACTCGCCGGACCAACCTCTGTTCCAAGCTGTTGCATCCTCTCCGAATTTGGGTATTCGTCGTGGCCGTGGATCCGGCGTATATGTACTCCGGCACGCCTACGCCTTGGCGAGGCGGATTACCCTCGGATTCACCTTCCCCAGCCTTCCGGCGGTTGGTGCGCGGCCGACTCCGCCTCCTGCTCTAACATTAGGCTGGGGATGGGCGGTGGTCCCATCCCGATAGTTCAGGTGGGTCAGTAGGAACCTGCATCTGTATGGCCCAGTCACAGTGCTAATGTGCGGTGTTAGGTGACTTCACGCCTTGTCTTTGTCGCGAATGCTTCGCTCTGCTTGGCTGGATTGGCGGTTCTTTCCAACGTCCTTTTCAGTCATCAAAGCGTGACATCAGCGTAGCCACTGTTTTGGGCCTCGGTCTTCTCTCTGCGCTCCCTCTTCACGCTCTCTGTTTGCCTTGTGAAGATGCACGCGATGCCATTTCATTACATGGCGGCGAGGTCTGGCACAGTGGGCGGCTGCTGCTTGGATTTGCCTCACCGCCGGGGTTGGGCTGAGGTGTTGAATAGTCTTGCTTGATTAACACCTACCATTTGGATTGGAGGTTGGGGGATGGCGGATTGGTGCACTGCTCCTCAGCGTTTCCCAGCTACCGCTAGTCATGGTAGTTGTGATGGGATGACCTTTTGTTCAAGGGTTCCCACGAGGGCGGCGCCAATGTTAATGCTCAAAGTCCGGGCGGTAGCCAAACCTTCGTTTAACGCAGTCCGGTGGGCGGACCGCTACTCAGATACTTGATGATCTTACAAGGCTGTCAAATGAAATACAGGCGTCAGGAGGGAGACAGCGTTGAGGCGGTCTTCACTTCTCCGATGCCTAAGTTAGTCCATGCATATATGTTGACATAACAATAAATGAGTAGTAGAATGCGTAATTAATGAAGAGAGAGAGAGAGGACCTATTTATAGGTGAGGAGAGGTCGATCTTCTCTTTGTTTTCGATGTGGGGCCCGATATGCTTGAGTTCTTAGTTTGATAACCCGACGCCGCTGTCTTGGCGCGTAGCGTGGTAGCGTTGGCTGATGATATAGGGGCGATCCTGGCACTTTCGGCCGTAGCACTTTGGCGGTCTATCCGTAGGACATTACTTTGGTGGGAGTTGATACTTCTGGCGGTACAATGGCGTAGCTCATTATAGCTAATTATGCTTGCAAATGTACATGTAGGTAC